>PVIU01002642.1:0-57267 GCA_004026605.1 Ondatra zibethicus
TTTTTTTTTTTTTTTTTTTTTTTTTTTTTTTTTTTTTTTTTTTTTTTTTTTTTTTTTTTTTTTTTTTTTTTTTTTTTTTTTTTTTTTTTTTTTTTTTTTTTTTTTTTGGTTTTTTGAGACAGGGTTTCTCTGTGGCTTTGGAGCCTGTCCTGGAACTAGCTCTTGTAGACCAGGCTGGTCTCGAACTCACAGAGATCCAACTGCCTCTGCCTCCCAAGTGCTGGGATTAAAGGTGTGCGCCACCACCGCCCAGCAACTCTTGCTTTTTAATGTAGCTATACATCTCAAACATTTCTCAGCTCACAGGTCTCTTATATTTCGTCCCATTTTGTTTTGTACATACTGCAACTTAATCTCCTCTGGTTGGACAGCTAGGGTGTTTCTGAGCCCTTGCTGCTGCGTGTATTGTGTATTCTCGTGGGCAAATCTTTATTCCTGTGTATTATCAATTTATTTAGAGTGGCATGTTCTTTTCTTGTTGATTTTTAGAATTTTTTTAAGTTAGGCAAATAAAGTCCAATTGTAAAAATGTGCAATGATATGGAAATTTTCAGAGTAGAAAAAAAAAAAAAGAAAGAAAGTTTCTCTCTTGACTGCCCACCTTCCCTCTGAAGTGGTGTGGGCTCCTTGGGGGTGGAAGCCAGGCTCTCCAGATCTCCCAGAGTTTCTGACCCCAGCAGCTCCTGCACTGCCCCACCCCCAGCCTCTTAGGCTCCTGGGGTCTGCTCTGCTTGAAGTGTGGGGATATTCAGGCTTTGCCTGAAAAAAAAAATCCACTACCTAGGAATAGAAAGGAAAACAGCCGCAGCTCCTGGGTTTCTCAACCACAAGTCAGTTGCAGTGTGGATAGTTTTCCCAAATCTGAACACACCCAAGGCCATCAGCCACCAGAGAACAACCTGCTGGCTACCAGGCCTCTAACCGTTCCTAGTTCCCACTTCTACATCCCAGACTTATATCCGTGGACTAGGTCAGGGTCAAAGCATTTTGTTATTTATTAGCCAAAGGAGGAAAGGGCCACCCTGCTGGACCAGCTCTCCTCCCCTCCTCATATAGATGGGAAACTGAGGCAGGGCCTCCAGGATGCCTTCTGTTGGGATGACTTAGCTAGTAGCAGAGTCCAGGTCCAGGGGACACAAAGGTGGTCCTGGCCCAGCCCCAGCTGGCTACTCTCAGAGTTTCTTCTCCCCTCAGCTTCGGCCTGGATCACGATGGTACTTCAGGCACTGGCAGCACCTGTGAGGCCAGTGGTCATGTGATGGCGTCTGATGGCGCAATGGCTGCTGGAGGGGCCCTAGAGTGGTCCACCTGTAGCCAAAGGCAGCTGCGGCACCTGCTCAGGTACAGCTTCCACCTAGACAGTGTTGGCTGTCACTCTCATCCTGCACAGCAACCTTTATCCCAGCCCACTCTGCTGCCATTACTTCCTGTCCCAGAGCCCACTCTGCTCCCTGGTCGGTTCCTCCATCCCTTCCCATCCCTCCTCCGTCATTCTTTTCCACTTCCCTGAACTCACTCCTCTATTCCATCCTACCCCTTGGCCCATCCCTCAATTGCCCCCTTGTTCTCTACCTCCCCTGCCTCCTACTTCCACCCTTCATGCCAGGCCATTTCCTGTTCGTTGGTCTCTGACCTTCTCCATCCTTTTTCAGCCCTCTGCGTGCTCCATTCTACATCCATCTCTGTTGGGTCTCTACCCAGCTAACAGGCCCCAGCCCCACATCTACTCTTTCGCCCTGATCCCACTGGTGTCCACCCAGGTCTTGAGCCCTGCCTGATCTGTCACAGCACAGGGCGAATGCACTGCTTCCGGGACCCACCTGGGATGCAGTCAGCACCTTCAAGGCACCAGCTTGTGGCACAGCCTGGCCTCTACTATAGTGCAGATGATCAGTGCCGCGTGGCTTTTGGCTCTGGGGCTGTCGCCTGCACCTTCTCCAGGGAGGGTCTGGTAAGTCCCACCCCTCACTAGTCTCACTACACCTTATTCACTTGCCCCTGGTGCAATGACCCCATCTGCTGGGTGCCAGGCACAGCTGAGGACCACACCAGGACTCACTTGCTTTAACTTGCACAGTTTACAACCACCAGTTATGTACCTGATCTTGTCTAATGCTTGTGTTTAGTGTATCGTGAAATAAGAAACGAGTGCACATGCGTGTGTGTGAGCGTGCCACAGTACATTAGTGAAGATGAGAGGGCTCTGCAGGGTGGACTCTCTCCTTCCATCGTTGGTTCTGGGGATTAAGCTCAGGTTTAGGTTTGTGTTCTGATCACGTTTACCCATCTCCCCCCTCCTCTTGGAAGTATTAAATATTTTTTAACTAAACTCCCCACAGTTTTGTTTGACTTTGACTTACAGATTATGTAGTGGTTCCTGGCACAAAGCATCTAACCTTTGCAGGTGGGCTCAGCATAAGGGCTTCCAGGAGGCAGAGGCCTCCAGGCTCCCCAGAGAGCAGGAATGTGGCTCACAAGAGATGGCAAATGGAAAGGCCAGGGTCCCCCGATTTAGACTTCCTCCCTGGGAAGGCGGGCTTCCCCCTTTGCCCAGGTGAGCCCTTTCCTCCTTTCCTTCCTCCCTCCCTCCACAAAAGCATTAAGAATTGTGTTTAGGGGCTGAGGATACAATTTAGTTGGTAAAGTGCCTACTCTCCTGTTATATCCCAAACCCCAAATTTGGTCTTGGGCCACACAAACTGGCTGTAGTGGCACATACCTGTGATCCCAGAACTCTGGAGGTAGAGGCAGAAGAATCAGAAGTCAAGGCCATCCTTGGCTAGTAGGAAATTCAAGGCTAGCCTGGGATACAGATGGTGTATTTTAAGAATATTTTTAAAAGTATTTTTATAAAATGCAAAAAAATCTCTGAACTATTATGTTTATGATCCATGTTAGGATGCTTGTTTTTTCTTTTCTTTTTAAATGATTTATTTTTGCTTTATGTGCATTGGTGTTTTGTATGTGTGTATGTCTGTCAGAGGGTGTCAAATCCTCTGAAACTGGAGTTACAGACATCTGTGAGCTGTCATGTGGATGCTGAGAATTAAAACAGGGTCCTCTGGAAGAGCAGCCAATGCTCTTAACCACTGAGCCATCTCTCCATCCCCATAAGGCTTATTTTTTTATTTAAAAGCTTATTTTTCTCTTCTGATTTTAAATATTAAGACATTTTCATGACCCCTAGAAGTGTGATGATGGGCCCTTGTAGTAAGAGGCGCGCGGGCTTGCTTTTGGTCCCGGAGGCCGCCCGGCTCCCACCGCCCAGTGCCTAGCAAGCTTATACCCGAAATAATTACACGGAAACTGTATTCATTGAAATACTGCCTGGCCCATTAGCTCTAGCCTCTTATTGGCTAATTCTCACATATTTGTTTAACCCATTTCTAATAATCTGTGTGTCACCACGAGTCGTGGCTTACCGGGAAAGATTCAGCGTCTCTGACCTGGGAGCTTCATGGCGGGCAGCTCTCTCTAACTCTGTCCCCTTCCCAGTATCCTGTTCTCTTTCCCTGTCTATCTAAGTCCTGCCCTATCAAAAGGCCAAGGCAGTTTCTTTATTAACCAATAAAAGCAACCCAAATACAGAAGGACCCTCCTACAGGCCCTGGCAAGGTCCATCCCTGCTTCTGATGGATAAGTCAGTCAGCTGTGGTTTGTTCTCCCAAGCCACTCATCAGAAGCAGGACATTGACTGGTCTGGAAGGGACACCAAGCAGGCAACCGCTCAGTGGACCACCTGTCCATCTCTCTTAGGATGTATGCCAGGCTCTATCCTGCCACACAGACCCGCTGGACCACAGCAGCTGCAGCCGGCTCCTTGTTCCTCTCCTGGATGGGACAGAATGTGGTGTGGAGAAGGTTAGAGCAGTGTGAAGGATGGAGAGAGGCGGGGTGGGGAGGGAAGGAAAGAGGGAGGGAGAGAGAGAAGGAGGGAGGGAGGGAAAGAGGGAGAGAGAGAGAGAGAGAGAGAGAGAGAGAGTATCTGTGGGGAGAGGGGAGTGGGGAGAGATCACCCAGAGCCTCCGCTCGGCAGTCCCCATGCTTTCCCTGAGTAGGGTCTCATTGAGCTCTCACTCCAAGGCACTGGACCACTCCTCACCCATCCCATCCTCCAGCCCTCTCTCATACAGAGATGAGTTTGTTGAGTGGCAGCAAGGTCCAATCATCTCCACTCAGACTGCCTTTGCCTTCATTGTCTGAACCATATCTTTGGGGTTAATTTTCCCTTTTCACCGGGTACCTTCCTCTGTTGGCAGCCTGCTGTCTTCCCAAATAGAATGAGGTGTGATTGTGCCCAATGTTGGAGGTCCCTCTGTGGAGGGCACCTGTGGATGAGGTATCTGTATGCTTCAGGAGGTCTCTATGTTTTTTGGGAGATCCTGTGTGCGGCCCTTATGTATTCTTGGGGTTCTTCCTGTTAGTGAGATCTCTGTGTGTGTTAGGATTCTAATGAGGAACAATGTTCCTGTGTTGGAAGTCTCTGCGTGTGATGGGGAACTTTGTGTTTTGGAGGGTCCCTCAGGTGTTAGCGTTCCTGTGCGTGCTAGCCACATCCTATGTGTGCTGGGTCCCTGTGGGAGAGGGAGACAGAGCTGCCCTGCTTTGCAGTGGTGCTCCAAGGCTCGCTGCCGCTCCCTAGCCGAGCTGGCCCCCGTGGCAGCAGTACATGGACGCTGGTCTAGCTGGGACCCCTATAGTCCTTGCTCCCGATCCTGTGGAGGAGGTGTGGTCACCAGGAGACGGTGGTGCAACAATCCCAGGTACCTACAGAGGGCTTCCCCGCAGGGAGGGCAGTTGCACCCCATTCTCTAGTTGCAGCCGTGGTCACCTTTTCCCCCTTTTGTTTTGTGGGCATTTCCAGGCCTGCCTTTGGGGGACATCCATGTGTTGGTGAGGACCTCCAGGCTAAGATGTGCAATACACAGGTAGGCTGGTCTCCTAGCTGGGAGGCAGATAATAGTTAGCCACCAGAATGGCTGACCTGTGGGCTCATGGCTCCCTTTGCTAATCCGTGGGGAGGTTAGCAAAGACCCTATATGATTGCTTCCCTCCCAGAGTATCTATTCACCTTTGAGATAACATCTCTGTGATGAGAACTGACTCTGGGAATGGGGCACCTGGAGCACACAGCGAGCAGAACTTCATTCAGACACTGACGTGGAATGCATCTTGTTTAGTCAACCGTTTCAAAGTTCACAGTGCAGAGGCACTGAGCACACTGGGAGTGCTGTTCCAAACTTTATCCCAGAGGAATAGCAGTCTCCCCTCCCGACCCTAGCAGCTCCAAGCTGCGTTCTCTCTCCTGCATCTACTTATTCTGCACACCCCATGTACACACTGTCATGCAAGAGCCAGCTCCTTTGACACAGTATGACATTTTTCAGGGTTGTACCATGAGCCAATACTTCCTTTCCTTTCGTGGACAGAAGAACAGTCCATGATATGACCAGAGTGCTTTTGTTTTTCTGTCATCATTTCTATTGTTTGGGTCATTTGTACTTTTTGACTACAGCGAACCCAGCTTCTGTCAGTGAGTTGACTTTAGTCGGCTTGAGTTTTCTATGACAAAACACCACAGGCAGAGTAATTTATCAACAACAGAAATTAATTTCTTATGATTCTGGAAGTCCAAGATAAGGTCCTGCACTTGGTGTCCGATTCCCAGATGGTCCCTGTTGCCCTGTTCTCCAGAGGCTCGGAATACATGGTCCTCACATGGTAGAGGAGACAGAAGTAACAGAAGTCCTACAACAGAGCCTCCAGCCCTTTCATAAGAGTCCAGTCCTAATAATTCAGGCAGAATTCTCGAGCCCTCATCACCTCTCAAGGCCACACCTCTTGGGGGCCCTGAGCATCCATGGATTTTGGAAAAACCACAACAATGCCTAAAACTGGGATTGCTGCTTGTATAGAAATCCTGTGCTTAACTTAGACTTTTTCCTCTTTCTAAAAAGTCATGTTTATCTTTTTCAAGTGTGTTTATGCATGTGTGCATGACTCTGTGTGTATAATCACTCATGTTGTGTATTTACCTTTGAAGGCCATAATAGGGTGTGGGATCACCTGGAGTTACAGGTAAATCACCTGACATGACTGGCAACCGAACCTGAGTCCTCCACAAGAGCAGCCAAGTGTGTCTAACTGCTGAGTCATCTCTCCAGACCCCCTCCCCGTTTTTTGAAACTGGATCTATCTAGCCTGGCTGTTCTGAAACTCACTATAGATCAGGCTGGACGTGAACAGAGACCCACCTGCATCCCAAGTGCTGAGATTAAGGGCATGCGCCACCACACCTAGCTCTAAGTTAACAAACTGCTTCTCTTCACGTGGTGTCCATTTCTCCAACAGTGTGTGAGGGTTCCAGTGTCTCCGTATCCTCTCCTGCATGTGGGTTTTCAGTCTGGTTGCCCCTGGCTGTGGTAGTATGAGGTGGTAGTATGATTTTTTTTTAAAGATAAAAGATAATTTTTTTTAAAAGATAAAAGATAAAATAACCCGTTGAGTTAGAATGTATTCTCTGCTTCAGAGGGCTGCTGGCTGCTGGAGCATTTGACCTGTGGTGACACACCCCATCCTGCTCCTCGCCTTCTGCTAAAGCCCAAGGCCTCCTCAGACCTTGAGAGGAGGAAGCTGTGGTTGACGTCTCTCCCCTCTGGTCAACTCCAATCCTTTCTTCCCAGTACAGTGAGGCGGAGTGGCATTTCTGGGTCGCAGTTCCTCATTTCCTGCCCCTCATGTACCTGTGACAGAATATACAGGTCAACCACATTTCCTCAGGCACAGGACTTAGAGCCAGAGGCCCCAAGAGCCATATTACTTCCTGTTTTTTCTTCCTGCTGCTGCTGTCCCCTTTACAGATTATCTGGAGTTTTCCCATGGGCAAAGAGAGGCAGATCTGGTCACCCGTAGACTACTGAGCCGAGATAAGGCACAGCCCGGGGCTGACTGAGTTATCCCCATCTCTTGACCCTGCACGCAGGGTGCATGCTGTCTCTCACTGGCAAGGACCCTGCCTGTATCTGTCCTCTGCCTCCCCTGGCCAGGCTTGTGAGAAGACTCAGCTGGAGTTCATGTCCGAGCAGTGTGCCCAGACTGACAGCCAGCCACTGCACCTTCCCCAAGGCAGTGCCTCCTTCTACCACTGGGACGCCGCTGTGCGGTATAGTCAAGGTGGGCTGTGGGGCCTGAGGGAGCAAGACCCTGGAGCCCTCTGCCAGACAGAGCTCTTGGGGTTGGCCAGTGTCTTGGTTATTTGTCCTACTGCTGAGATAAAAGATAAAATACCCCAATGAAAGCAACTTCCAGAAGGAAGGGTTTATTCTGACTCAGGGTTCCAGGGTACAGTCATTGTGGCAGGGAAACTAGCAGCAGGAGATTGAGGCAGGAGATTGATTGCACCTGAAACCAGGAAGAAGAGAGAGAGACAGGCAGGCTGACAGACAGACAGACAGACACACACACACACACACACAGAGACATATGTGTGTGAGAGAGAAAGAGAGGGAGAGAGACAGACAGGCAGGCAGACACACACACAAGAGAGACAGAGACAGATACACACAGAGAGAAAGAGGGACCAAGAGAGAAAGACAGAAAGAGACAGACAGACAGACAGACAGACACACACACACACACACACACACACAGAGAGAGAGAGAGAGAGAGAGAGAGAGAGAGAATCTGTGTTGAGCATTCTTTCTCCTTCTTATTCAGTAGATCAGGACCTCAGTCCATAAAATGACGCTGCCCGCTTTTAGGATGGGTGTTTCCTCAATTAATCTAATCGAGAGAGTCCCTCACAATGGGACCAGAAGCGAACCTAATCCAGATCATCTCTTACGGCATCTCTAGAGGCTTGTCTCCCAGGTGGTGACTGTAGATCCTGTTCAGTTGAAATCACCATGAACCACCCCAGTATCCATCACCCCAGTGCTGGCTGGGCAGGACTTGACTCATGCTCTGGCAAGCCAGGGGCCATGCATTGCTCTCTGGCTTGGTCTGCCTCCTCAGATAGTAAGCAGTGAGGTTCTAGATTAGACGTGTCTTCTTTTGGGCGCGCTAGAGGGATTCCGGGAGATACATCAGGGGAAATGCTAGCGTGATCCTTGGCTCATAATCCAGGAGTCAGGGTTATGAGACCAGAATATAATATGGCCTTGGAGGTGAACAGTAGTCCTGGACACACATGCGTACAGTTAGCTGAGGCTGCTGGGAGGACAGCCTACTTGACCCTGTCTGGCAGAGCTGCGACAGCAGGTCCCAGAGGAGCTTCCTACCTAGCCCACTGACCTCCTTGTTCACCTTTGAGCACCAGATCCTTGTCACTCTGCCCTCCTAGGGGACACTCTGTGCAGACACATGTGCTGGGCTGTTGGAGAGAACTTCATTGTGAGCCGTGGAGACAGTTTCCTAGATGGGACCCGTTGTGTGCCAAGTGGTCCTCGGGAAGATGGGACCCTGAGTCTGTGTGTGTTGGGCAGCTGCAGGGTAGGTATATGGACAACCCAGTGACCTTGTGAACTCAAGGCTTTCCTGTCCCTGTAGAAGGTTCTGGGGCAGTGGGTTGGGGAGTTGTGGAGAGCAGGAGGAGGGGAGGGAGGGGGAGCTATGGTTGGTGTGTAAAATAAGTTAAAAAAAGAAGGCTCTAGGGAAATGGGGAGGTGATATATGAGGCTAGCTCAGTTGACTCCTGTCTGCTCGGGAGTATTATTAGGAACAGGATGGAACTTGGAGTCAGCCTATATTATAGGCCAAACTGTGACATTAAGCAAGTCATCATGGGAGCCTGCTAGGTGCAGTTGCTCTGTAGGGAAGCTACAGAGAGTTATGTCAATCTCAGAGTCTCACAGCCAGCAGAGCTGTGGTACCAAAGAAAACATCATCCTAATAACACAGGCCTTCCAACCCCCACCCTTTGCACAGACCTTTGGCTGTGATGGCAGGATGGACTCCCAGAAGGTTTGGGATGCGTGCCAGGTATGCGGAGGAGACAACAGCACGTGCAGTTCCCAGAATGGCTCTTTCACAGCCGGGAGAGCCAGAGGTAGGCCTGCCCTGCATGGAGGGTGGGTTTCCCAGCAGTCTACAGAGACCCAGCATCCAAAGTGTTAACCTGGGCAACTCAGGCCATAGCACCCACATGCTGGCTCAGCTATGGGTACCTTCCCATGGGTTTCAATTCATTCTTCCTTCTCTGGTGTCTTCTGGGAGACTCAAACTCCAGCAACCAGGATTGTAACACCCCAGTAACTCCCTCACTGTAGCTGTGAGGAGGGGCGGGGGAGAGGTAACAAGTAGCACCCTGAATAATTGTCAGGTCACTTCTTCCTTCCCACTCAGGTGTCCCAGCAGGGAGAATACCCTGGACAACAGGGATGTAAATTTGCTTGACTTTGATATATATATCTATCTCTATATCTGTCTATCTATCTGTCTGTCTGTCTGTCTGTCTATCTATGTTGTTTGCCAGCACTGAGTTGCAAGATCAGCAGAGAACTTGGGCCCTGCCTCTCTGACTGTGCCTGCAGCCAAGAACCTTGGGTCTGGTCTATGCTCCTGGCCTTGCCAGTGTCTTTGCAGTTGGTCCTGCAGTTGGTCCTGTGTTGAGCTCTTACCATGACGGGGATTCATTGCCACTGAAACCAGTCCTACGACACTGTTCATGTCTCTATCCATCTAAGATTGTCTTCTTTGACAGTGGTATAGGTGACCATGAAGCCCAAGCAGCCCTCTTGCTCTGCTTATTCCTAGAATATGTCACGTTCCTGACAGTTACGCCCAACATGACCAGCGTACGCATAGTGAACCGCAGGCCTCTCTTCACACACTTGGGTGAGACGACTGAAGGACCCTTCCCTGCCCTTAGCTACCATGTCTTGGTCTCTGAGATGCCTTCGCTCCTGATACCACTACAAGGTGGAAGGGATCCCCAACTACCCAGACCCCATCAAGAGCTGCTGCATTCACAGTTAAGCTTGTCTGGCAGGTGGGGGGAAGGGTGCAGGTTAAAATTGCCTGAAAAGGAATATGGAAGCTAAGCATGGAGGGGACCAGGCTGGACGGCTCCAGGTCCCAGGAACTTATGACATATTCCCAGACAATGACCATGCCAGGAATCTGGCCTTTTTTCAGAGGACTCCTTTTGAAGATCCTGTCCCGTGTGTCTCAGAGGCTATCTTAGACCCCATGGAGGGGATCTTGGCCCTGGGTCCTAGAGCCTGAAGCCTTATGTGAGCATACTTGGTGGAGGCAGAGGTCACAGCCCTCACCAGCTTCCAGAAAAAGGCCTGGAGCCACCACTGTGGGAAAGCTTCCTGGGTGGGTTGTATGTGGCAGAGGTGTGCATTCTGAAGGAGGGGTTTAGTTCATGAAGATGTCATCTGAATGAGACACCAGAAGGACCGTTCCTTGGGGTCAGGTTTAGAACCTTGGTAGGAGCTATGGTCATGATTTGGGGATTAGACCCTGTTGGCAGAAATCCTCCTGCCCCTTGTCTTGCTGCCATCTTTAACCCTGTCCTTTCAAGAGTGGTCCTATCCCACTAAATAGACTGCTGGTCTATGAGGAGGGATGGTGACAACTCCACAGTACTGATGGCCCTGTTCTCAAAGCGGTGAGGATCCAGGGGCACTACATTGTGGCAGGGAAGACCAGCATCTCACCTAGCATCATATACCCTTCCCTTCTGGAGGATTGCCGTGTGGAGTACAGAGTGACCCTCACTAAGGACCAGCTGCCCCACTTAGAGGAGATTCACATCCGGGGACCTGTCCGGAACGACATGGAGATCCAGGTCACTGATCAGCCTGGCTGCAGGGTGTGGGGTGGGGAGTCAGCAGGCCTCCAGTGGTAGCTCTGAATATCTGCTTATTTGTCTGTAATTCACTCACTCACTCGTTAATCCTTGCAATAGTTATTTGGAGACCTATTACAAGTCCGGCTCTGGGTAAGGTGAAATGCAGCAGGAGCTACTCAACAGGATTAGTGTGTGGCAAATCAGTTTAAAATGTGCCAGTGTCCAGGCACGCAGAAGGCCTCAGAGGCCTGAGAGTGAAAGAGAGGGTAGACTTTATGCTGGAATCAGGGACTGCCCTCCAACCAGGAAAGCATGGTGGAGCTGAAGGACTGGCCATGCATGGGCCAAGGAGTCCCTGTAGCAGCTGGCATGTAGGGCCCTTCTTGGGATGGAAGGTGGCTCTTGCTTCTTCTTTGGGGTCAAAGGCACATGAGGCCCTGAAAGCTTTCATATAGGGATGTGCAAGAAGTATCTCATTCATGTGTGTCTCCCCTGTGTGCCCTGCTAAAGGCGTGTAAGAGTGGACCAAAGCTAAAATGGCCTGAGCCTTCACCTTCCATCCTGACCTGGACCCCTTCTGCTGGACCACTCCCTGCCCTGACATTTCTCCTGATCGCCTTAGTTGTAGACTGCCCCCAACCTCATCAACATTCCCATACTACCCCCACCCCAAAAGTACCACTTTCTTGATACATCCCTGTTCTGTTCCGCATTACTCAGAGCTACTTGACACTGAAGTCCTATCTGCCTCCTGGAGTCTGGGAACATGGGACCTGAGGAAATGAAGTGATCGAATGCTTTTGGAACAGGGGGGTGTGGCCTGTTCAGGGCCTGAGCTCTCACCTGTCCTGGTGTAGGTGTACAGACGATATAGAGGGGACTATGGGGATCTTACACACCCAGACATCACCTTTACCTACTTTCAACCGAAGCAGCAGGCCACTTGGGTGTGGACTGGTGTGCGTGGAGCATGCTCAGTGAGCTGTGGGGCAGGTGAGGCCCGGGGCAAGGCTTACCTAAAGCTCTGCTGGACCTTATGTGGAAGTGGTTGAGTCTTTGCTCTGCCCTTCCAGGGCTGCGCTGGGTGACCTACAGCTGCCAAGATCAAGCTCAAAACAAGGGGGTGAATAGTGCCCTGTGCCAAGGGAGCCCACGGCCACCTGCATGGCAAGAGCCCTGTGTCCCTGCCCCCTGCCCTCCATAGTAAGTACTAAACTGGTCAGACACCTGGCTTGTGGTGACTTCTGTGGCTTGGGCAGACTGGAAACCATCTCTGGGTTGTTTTACAACTTTAGCTGCAACTCTGTGGACCAGGCTCTGTCAGTGTCCCCATTCCGTGAGTAAGGACACCAAAACTTGAGTACACACAGTCACAGACACAATTTGGGGTGTGGTCACATCTGCTGCCACCTCGTCTGGATGTCCTGAGGCCTCTCTGAGCTCAGGTTCTCATTGCAAGATGGTGGTGACCACCCTACCGGGGAGAATGGTGGGAAGGCCAGCACATACTGGCTTCTGCCACCTGGTAACAGACTAGTGAGAGGACAAGGCCATTTTACTGAGTGTGGGACTAGGAAGGCCCCCAGCCATTACTATAAAACACCTTGCCTCAGGTTCAGAAGTATGATAGGGGCAGTCTCCAAGGTTGGTCTTGGAACAGCAGCTTGGAAACACAGGGTCTGGACCAGACCAGAGGAAGTGTCTCATTGGGATCGGCAAGACAGACCTGCTTGCCTTCCATCCAATGCCCCTGAGCCAATTGGGGGACCTGGCCACAGGCCTGATGTTCTGTCCCTTTCCTCCTTAGTTGGACAACTGGAGACTTCAGCCCATGTAGCGTGTCCTGTGGCGGGGGTCTTCGGAAGCGGCTAGTGCGCTGTGTGGAGGCCCAAGATGGTTTCTTAAGGACACTGCCACCAGCCCGGTGCAAAGCAGTAGCCCAGAAGCCAGCCCCAGAGGTGGAAAGTTGCAACTCCCAGCCCTGTCCTACCAGGTGAGCATATCGAGGGGTGGTGCAGCAGGGCTCCTCGGCAGGGTTTGTCCATGCACTGAGACCAGACCAGCCTCTGCCTGAGGGCTCTCATCAGCTCCATCCTGGTGACAGATGGTGGGGCCTGGTCTTTGTGAACACTGGCATGCTGGGCTGCTTATCTCCATCTTTGAATTTCTAACACCTGGGTGATGTGGGGTGAGGGCTGTGATGATGGCATGACACTGTGAACGCAAAGCTCATATCGTCAGTCATCACTGGCTGGATGGCCACTGTGAGTCCCCTCCTTTTCTGGCCTCAGGCTTGCTATCTGCTCAGTGGGAGAGCCCTATATCATTGGTGGCCCACCAATGGCCCTGGCTCCTTCCTCTTCTCTCACACATGGCCAACATTGCAATCCTACTCTAACCTCCTCTCTTAGGGTTTTCTTGCTATGAAGGGACACCATGACCACGGCAACTCTTATAAAGGAAAATATTTAACTGGGCTAGACTTACAGTTTCAGAGGTTTAGTTCATTATCATCATGGCAGGAAGCATGGCAGCATGCAAGCAGACATGGTACAGAAGAAGGAGCTGAGAGTTCTACATCTTGATCCATAGGCAACAGGAAGTGAACTGTGACATTGGGTGTAGCTTGAAAATAGGAGACCTCAAAGCCCACCTCCCACAGTGACACACTTCCTCCAACAAGGCCACACCTCCTAATAGTGCCACTCCCTTTGGGCCAAGCATTCAAATACACGAGTCTCTGGGGGGCCATTCCTATTCAAGCCACCATACCTCCAGAGGTGTGATCCAGCCTCAGTGTTCTTGACATCATGGTGCTCTGGGCAGCCATCATGGGTAACATAAAGTGAACCATTTGTCACACCTCAACTGGTACTGTGAATGCACATGGCACTTATTTGTTTCTCGTCCTCTACAACTGGGCATGAAGTGTGGTGGTGGTGGGTTGGGAGGGGCCACCCTTGCTTCTGCAAGGCAGCTGAGTGGGGCTCTGCCTTCCCACCCCCGAGCCACAGGTGGAGTGTGTGGTTGGCATGCATTAAGTTCTTTTTCTAATCTTTAAATTACAACTGTGTGTGCACACACATACGCGCATGCGCACACACACACACACACACACACACACACACACACACACACCTGTGAGTGAGCCAGGGTGTAAGAGTGGAGCTCAGAGAACAACTTACAGCAGTCAGTTTTATTCTTATGGGACCCTGGGATCTGACTGTCGGGGTAGAGGCAGATGCCTTTGCCCGCTGAGCCATCTCACTGTCCCAACACATGGAGTTCTTGAGGAAAACCTGAGGTGCGATGAACCAGTGCTTCAGAGAAAGCCGTTGAGCTTTGCTTTTTAATGGGGTCTATGTATTGGAATCCTAGATACCCCCCACCCACCCTTAGGAGTTAGGCTGTACCCCCCTAGGCAGCAGGGGAAAACCTGATGACAGCCATGTGTTATCTTCAGACCAGAGGTATCAGACCCTGACCCTTGCATGCCCACCTGTGAAGATCTGGCCTCAAGAAATGTGACATGTGTGCCCAGAGTGGGTGACTTGCAGGCCGCAGCCACTGCAGGTCCCTGTCTCACAGATGAGATTCCACCTACACTGGAGCCCTGTGTCAGGGCCACATGTTCTCCAGGTTGGGGCCAGGTGAGTGGATGGGGAAGGAGGATGGCCAGGATTCCTGGGTCCTTTCTTAGCTGGGAGAATGAAAATATAGGTTGTCATCTTCCTGCAGGCCGGAGTGAAGACTCTGTCCTTCTCAGGACAGACACACCTAGAGTGCCTCTGAAAGGGGCAAGCCAGGCTGAGAAAAAATAGAGCCTGCTAGAAGTATCTGAGAGGATTTTGAACCAAACCCATGGCTTTCAGCATGCTAGGTAAACACTCTACCACTAGCTCTATCCCTGGTCCTTTTCTTCTTCTATTTTAAATTTTGAGACAGTGTCTCACTATGCTCAAGTTGGCCTTGAACTGTCTATAGCCCACATAGCCATTGAGCCTCCAATCCTCCTGCTCAGGCCTCCTGAGTTGTAGGGATCACAGGCCTGTGACACCAAGCACAGCAAGCAAAGAGTTCATCCAGTTGCTATGAGAGTAATTCTTCCATCTTTTGCCCATCACCCAGGGCCTTCAGGCTGATGATGTTGCTCTCAGGCTGGAAGGCCCTGGATTCATATGGGCTAGGAACTGCAGGGCCAAGCATGCTTACAAATCCATTCCTGATCCTTAGTTTCCAGCCCCATCCCACAGAGAATACTTGGAACGATTAGGAGCCTGCACAGGTCAAAGTGAGGCACGCGGTGAGGGCTTTACCAGGGATAGGACATAAACCTCTCTAGAGAACAGAAGGGAGGGATCCCTGGAGTGTTTGGAATATTCCCCTCTTGCCTCCCAAAATGGAGAGGAGCAGGGGAGCTGGGACCTCAGAGGCAGAGGTGAAAATGCCAAACTCACCTGCTCATTGCTTTCTTTAGCTGGACACCGTGTCTCTGGGAGAGGAGGCTCCAACCGCTGCAGGCAGTGACAAGCCGGGAGCTCAGGCAGCACACGTGTGGACTCCTGTGATGGGGCTGTGTTCCACCTCTTGTGGGCGAGGTGAGACTGGGGACATTCATGAAACCTTCTCTCTTACTTCTTATCCACTCACCTTCTGCCTAGACCAGTACTGAAGAAGGGGCTACCAAGAAAGACAAACTACGTGACTATGGCACTCAATAATAAGTCCTCTAATGTGTTTCATGCCTGACTGAAAGAGAAAAATAAATCCTAGAAAGACTGGCACCCAAGAGTATGTCCCTTAAGTCCTACAGAGCTGTGTGCAAACTGACCACCAAAGCTGAAAGCTGTTTAAAGGTACATTTTTTAAAAAGGTGTTCTAAAACTAAACCTCTTACAATTAAACTTACAGACTTACAATTTTATCAATAAAGACTCAGGAGTCAGATGCTAGGGTGGAAACCTGCTCACTCAGAGAGGCCAAGGAGCAACCAGCTGACCTTCCTTCTTAGCCAATGTCCCAGAAAAGAGAGCTTCTCTTCCGCTGTCCCAAACCAGAAAGGCTGCCAAACTCAAAGTCCCTCCCTACTACTTCCTGTGTGTTTCTCTATCTGCTTTTCTGACTCCCTCTTACTCTCTATGGCTACTTCCTGTCAGCTAGTTGCTGACTCTACCTCTTGACCCAAGGCTGACTTTATCTAATTAGCACAATCTCAGCGTTTATCGTGTGATCAAGTACATCCCACAACAACAACAACAACAAAAAGTTCTGTCTTTCCTATTGTGAAAACACCCTCCTACCTCTTAGCCATATAAAAATATTTATTTGTGTGCATACTCCTGTGTATATGTCTGTGCATCATGTATGTGAAGCCACCATCACCATCCATCTCCAGAACATTCCACCCTTCCAAACTAGACCCTGTCTTCATTAAACACCAACATCCACCACCTTCCAGCCCCTGATCTCTCCCACATTTTAGTTTCATTCTCTATGAATTTGACTCTTACAGACCTCAGCTATGTGGAGTGTGTCATTCTGTGACCGGCTTCTGTTACCTAGGTTCAGACATGCTGTAATGGTGTCAGAACTCCTTCTTGGCTCCAAAGAGTGTTCCACTGTAGATCTGAACTGTGCTGTTTCTGTCACTTGTGTGTGGATGGACACCTGCTGGCACCCTCCCTTCAGCTTTTGTTGGCACCACTGCTCTGGACATGCGCCTATGTCCCACAGCCTGGTTTTTAGTCCTTCTGGTGAGCACAGGAAGAGGAATTGCAAAGTCATGTTGCCTAGCCATGCTTAACTTTTGCAGGCCCCTCTGCACTGCTTTTCAGAGTGGAACTTTTTTGTTTTTGGATTGGAATTTTACAGCCCTATCAGCAGGGTGCAGGGTTCCAGTTTCTCCACATCCTTATTACTATTTGCTGTTTTCTGAGTTTTCAATAGCCATTCTGTGGGGCTGAGAAGGGTGTGAGGAGACACACAATGTCCTGAAACAACCCTAACCACTTGCTTGCCCAAACACATCTGTTTAGAACTGACCAGAAAGAGATTCCTAAGGGATGGATGGAGAAAACCAAGCCTACTAGTACTTTTTTGATGGACACAGCAGGATCTCAGGTAGTTCAGGCTGCTGTCTAACTATGTAGCCAAGGATGACCTGGAATTCCTGATGTTCCTGCCTCCATCTCTTGAGTGTTGGGATTGTAGACTTGTGCCAGCATGCATTGTACTTATTTATTAGACGTTTAATTATGTGTGTGTGCACTTGAGTGCAGGTGCAGCAGAGGCCGGAGGAGGACATCAGAACCCCTGGGGCTGGAATTACAGGCTGCTATGAGTTGCCTGACTTGGGTTCTGAGGATTGAACGTGGGTCCTCTGAAAGAGCATAATGAGCTCTTAACCACAGACCCCTCCTCTCCTGCCTACATATGCAGTTTTTGTGCAGTGCTAGGGATTGAATCCAGGACTTTTGCACTCTACCAACTGAGCTATGCCCTGACCCTCAAGAGATATTCTTTAAAAAAAAATTTCTTCTTCCTTTTGGTTTTTTTGTTTGTTTGTTTTGGTTTTTCGGTTTCTTTTCCTTCTCTCTCTCTCTCTCTCTCTCTCCTTTTTTTTCAGACAGGATTTCCCTGTGTAACCTTGGCTGTCCTGGAACTAGCTCTGTAGACCAGGCTGGCCTCAAACTCACAGAGTCCACCTGCCTCTGCCTTGCAAGTGCTGAGACTAAAGGCATGCACCACCACTGCCTGGCTTTATTTATTCTTATTCTTCCACTTTTTCACACACACACACACACACACACACACACATGTGTATATATGTTATTTTCTCCACAGCAAGTCCCCCGCCTACTTTTATATCTTTTTGTTTGTTTATTTGTGGCCATCACATTTAAGTAGGATTGCTTACATGAGCATGGATAGAGGCCAAGAGACAATGTTACAGCAATGTCTAACGTGCTTTGCAATAACAGCAGCAGCTCCGGGCAGCAGGCATCTCACTCCCTTCATTATGCAATATCTATAAATGATTCTGCTAGGTAGATACCATTATATGGAAACCAGAGGATCAGAGAGCTTAAGTCAGTTGTCCAAGTGCACACAGCTGGTAAGTCTCAGATGGACCTTGGCTTTGGAGCTGACCAGGGAATAAATGCTGTGGTCCTCGCCAAGCTGGCCTACTGGGTCAACAGCATCCCTGCTCCTTCCGGGCAGGTCTGACGGAGCTGCATTTCCTGTGCATGGATTCTGTCCTCAAGATGCCTGTCCAAGAAGAGCTATGTGACCTGGCCAGCAAGCCTTCGAGTCGGTGGGAGGTCTGCCAGGCTGGCCTATGTCCTGCTCGGTGAGCTGGGAATGGAGTGCAGGGAAAGAAGTCTGACCCCAGGGTTGGTCTCCTATGAAGCTTTGGCATTCTCCTTCGGGTGGGAGGCACAAGTCTTGGCACCATGCCCAGTGACCTGTGGAGGGCACGAGTGCCAGTGGCTGTTCATTGTATGCAGCTGGACCATGGCTGCCCTGTATCTCTACCTCAAAGTACCTAGGCCATTCCCCTTCAAGGATTGCAACCCTGAGCCCTGTCCTGCTAACCTAACCTAACCCTGAGTAGCTTGTCTGGGAGATAGACAGTCCTGGATCTGCATTCAGCTCTGCCACCACCCCCAGATGATGTACATTTGTGGGCTCTGGGATGGTAATGACGCAGGCACATTTTTTAAAAAAAAATCTATTTATTTAATTTTTATGAGACAGGATCTATGTGGCCCTGGCTGGCCTAGAATTTGCTGTGTAGACCAGGCTGGCCTAGAACTCACAGAGATCTATTTACCTTTGCCTCAAAGGTGTATGCGCCACTTATGGCCACTTTTTTTTTTTAATACTGGGGCTTTGGACAAGCACTCTATCACTGAGCTATATTCCCAGCTCCCCTTTTACTTTTATATCAAAACAGGGTCTCACTAAGCTATGCACTAACTTCACTATGTAGCCCAGGCAGGCCTTTAACTTATAACCCTTCTGCCTGAGCTTCCCAAGGCGTGCGTGACCTGGCCCATTCAAGCACACATGTTGATGGAACATTGATTCATTGCACGCTCTTTACTGAACACCTGCTCTGCCCAGGTGCTATCTGCAGCCAGAGGGCACAGCAATGACAGAGGAGAAAGATGTCCTGGCCCTTCTGTAACTGACACTGGGGGTGGTGGACAATGAACGAGACAGTGTGATGAGCAGTGTTTGGGGCAACAGAGCCAACCATGGTGGCTAGGAAAGTTGGCATGGCTGATGGCAGGTTCCAGGGTGAGGCCAGTGCTAGGGTTTCCATCACAGGCAGCCACCTTTGCAGGTTCCTTATGGTTCCCCAACTTTTCCCCTCCTGCCTTTTGGATCCAACCTCTGTTTGCCCTAGGCTTCCCCTTCTGTGAAGTGGGTTGGTTTGAATACTCTGTCTACTGTACTGAGCCTCCTGGTAGGGCAAAAGCTCTCCATGCCCTTTCCAACCTATTTCTTCCCATTGGAGAAATAAAGGGAAGGTATGTGGCCCTTTGGGTTCTGCTAACTTCAATTTTTCCCAGGTGGCGTTATAAGCTGGCAGCCTGTAGTGTGAGCTGTGGGGGAGGACTCGCACGGAGAATCCTGTACTGTGCCCAGGCTCATGGTGAGGATAACGATGAAGAGATCCTGCCTGATACCCAGTGCCAGGGGTTGCCTCGTCCCAAGTCCCACGAGACCTGCAGCCCAGGACCCTGTCCTCCCAGGTGAGGGTGGGATGTAGTGGTGGGGGGGTATGCCCAGTGCATAGACTCCAGGCAGGACTCCTGGAGATTGCAAGGCACAGCAATAGCTCAGAGACACTGCAGAAAACAGGGCTGCTTGGTAGGCCAAGCTGGATGTGGGAGCTGAGGTTCAAGTACAATGGCTGGTGGGTTGTCAGTTCTATAGGCACAGCTGTGGGAAGGCCTGCAGGCTCTGTGTATGGGAAGGCAGGGATGCCGTTCCCTGCAGAAATGGAAGAGCTACCACCACAGCCTGTCAGGTTTTCTTTTCATCTGGTATATGTAATGATTTAAAATTTTATAGCTTAGAAATTACTTGACACCCAAAGCACATGTATCATGTCCTTTGTTTTTGCTAAACAGTCTGTGTGCCTGTATTTTTCTTGCATGTTATATTTACAAATGATCTATAGTTTGGTTTTGTTGTTGTTGTTTTTTTATAAGACAGTGTCTTATGTAGGCCAGGCTAGCCTCAAATTCTCTATGTAGCTGAAGATAACTTTGTATTCTTGAACCTCAGGCCTTCACTTCCCAAGTGCTGGGATTATAGGCATGTGCCACCATACCCAGCTAAATCTTTCTTTCTTTGTCTTTTAAATGGGAACAGCGTGCACACACAAGTTCTGGTTACCACTGGGATGTTGTGTGGCCACTGTAATGAGCACCGATCTGTCTGTGGTCTCTCTTCTTCCTAGGGCCCCAGTTTCTCAGCTAGGCATGATTCTGCCTCAAAGAGCCCACAGACAACTTCAGTTTAATGGTCACAATTAGGGACATTTGCTATTGGCTCCTAGTGGGCAGAAGCTAGTCATGTCCATATGCAGTGCGCAGGACAGGCCCCCCAGGACAAAGGGCCATGGAGGGTTAGATGCTAGTGGTGGCAAGGTGTAGGTCACATGCCCCTGAGGTGGGGTTTTGGTGTGGCTCATACCATTGTCCTGGTTCCCAGGGTCCCAGAGCAGTACTGGGCCAACCAATGACATGGGCAGCATTGTAGTTCATGAGGTCAGTGGAAACCATGGCCAGCTAGGCATTTCAGCAGCCAGGGAGTGTGTGCAGACCATTGTTGAAGGAACTGGGGGTTCTTCAAGAGTCCCCCACCAGTGACCTAGCCTTCACAAAGGCCCAGCTGTCATTGGGGTCATTGGGGTCTTTTCTTCCTGCAGATGGAAAATCCTGTCCCTTGGCCCGTGCTCAGCCAGCTGCGGCCTTGGCACTGCCACACGAATGGTGGCTTGCATGCAGCTTGACCAAGGCCATGACAGTGAGGTGGATGAAACTTTCTGTAAGGCTCTGGTGCGGCCCCAGGCCAGAGTCCCCTGCCTCATTACTGACTGTGCCTACCGGTGGCACATCAGCACCTGGACAGAGGTAAGGGCAGTCTGATACCAGGAGTTCTAGCTGGAGCTAAGCAAGGCATCCACAAGGGGTCTCTGTGCTTGAGGGGGCCTGTGGTGCTGATTCATTATGACCATTGGAAGGAGGGGGGAGTCTGCTGTGGTGTATACTCAGAGCCAGGGACACAGCAAGGCATGGAGACCCAGACAGCGGGGCTGAGAGAAGCTTGGCATCTGCAGATACTGGGAGCCTCACTACCAGAGACCGATATCATCTTGTGACAAGCACCAGAAAATCACTAGAGAGATCAAGGCAGGTAGAGCTTGGATCCTCTGGGAGGAGCTCACTCATGGTGGTAGACAGCACAGGCAGAACAGACAGGATAAGCTGCAGTCCTCGGGGGCCTGCTCCCCACCCCACCTAACCTTGGTCAGAAGGAATCTGGACATCAGATAAAGAAAGGAACTTCAGGAGGTCAGGACAAACATGTACTTTAGGGTCAAATGAGCTACAGGTAGACAAGGCCACCCTGGACCTCTCTTTAAGGCTCTGAAGGACAAAGAGGCCGAGACAGTGAAGGCTGGACCCCGAGACCAGAATCTCAGGGCTTGCACACACGTGAGGCCCCACAAAGGCATCCATCTCTTTAGCTCTAATTTCCTCATCTGTACAGCAGAGACACCTGCCATTTACTGGAGTATGAAGGGGTGACATCACATCACATTGTCCTGTGGTCACTCTGCCTTGCCCCTCTCTGAGAGGGTCACCATGATCTTCCACCTCTTTCCTGACAGTGCTCTGTCTCCTGTGGGGATGGCATCCAGCGCCGGCATGATACCTGCCTTGGACCCCAGGCCCAAGTACCTGTGCCAGCCAGCTTCTGCCAGCACCTACCCAAGCCAGTGACAGTGAGGGGATGCTGGGCTGGACCCTGTGCAGGGCAGGAGATCCCCAGCTCACTGGCCCACAAGGAAGCTACTCTTCCCAGCCAGACACAGGCTGCTGTTACTGTTGCTTCTCTGGAGTGGTCCCAGACCGAAGCCCAGGGCCACACCCTCTTTCCAGTCTCCCAGTCTCAGGGGATCCAGGAAAACCTGGAAGAGTATGGTTAGGTTCCTTCCTGCTTCCTGTTGGAGAGGCTGGCATCTTGACCTGGGCATGCCTGGGCAAGCGCCCAGGCACTAGACCATATGCCATTGGGCCCGGCGCCTCCTTTGCTTTTCATGTTTGAATGTGTACACTTGTGTTTATGTGTACATAGGTGCAGGTGTGTGTGTGTGTGTGTGTGTGTGTGTGTGTGTGTGTGTGTGTGTGTGTGTAGGCCAGAGGACAACCTTGGGTATCATTCCTCAGGAGCTGTCTATCTTGTTTTAGACAAGGTCTCTCATTGGCTTGGAGCTTGCCCAAGTAGGTTAGGCTGGCTGAGCCCCAGGGATCCACCTGTCTCCCCAGTGCTGGGACTAAATGTGCACCTCCATACCTGCCCTTTAAAATGTATGTTCTTGGGGTTGGACTCTGGTCCTCATGCTTTCAAGAAAGCACTTTACTGACCAAGTCATCTCTCCAGTTCAGAAGTCACACTTTTACTTCTATCTCCTTCAAATAACCTGAAGGTTGCAGGGTCAGGAGCTCAGATCCGTGCAGCCCCAAGCCCACACAGCACACTGCCTTCTTTCCCCTGAAGCACACAGAAGTGGCCTAGGGCCCAGAATGGTGACGGATGCTCTGACTCACAGCCCCCTTCTCACCCTTTGCCAGCCCTCGCTTTCAGCCCTGCTCTGTTCTGGTCGCCTCACTTCCCTCTCGCCCTCTGTAGGTGCCTGTGGAAGGCAGTACCTGGAACCCACAGGAACAATTGACATGCGAGGTCAAGGGCAGGTAGACTGTGTGGTGGCTGTTGGGCGGCCTCTGGGTGAAGTGGTGACCCTCCAAATCCTCGAGAGCACCCTCAAGTGTAGTGCAGGTACATCCAGAGGCAAGTGGGCAACTGTTGGGCTTGGGGGCCTGTAGCACAATTCTAGCACATCCCATTTTTGGCAGGATGTCCCTGTTTGGCATTTTTAAGGCTGTCTCATGACTGGCATGTGGGGATGTCCCTTTATAAGACAGGAAACTGGGGGCATGAGAGCTTTGGTGACATGCCCCCTACTTAGTCACATTAGCCAGTAAGAGAGAGAGTGGTTATTTGAACTCAGCCCTGAGCCCTGTTGCTGACTTGAGTGGGGTGCTGGTTTCTCACTCTCCTGCACTTTCTAGGGGAGCTGCTGCTGCTTTGGGGTAGGTTCACATGGAGAAAGATATGTTGGAAGATGTCTGGCATGACTTTCAGCACAAAAACCAACACATTGGTGGTGAGGCAGCATCGTGTGCAGCCAGGACGGGGAGTGCTTCTACAGTATTGGAGCCAACCCGCCCCAGGGACCTCCTACAGAGGTACGCCAGGCACCTGGGTCTCCCCACCTTCTCACTGGGGAGGGGAGCTAGGCCTGTGTTGCTGTGGGCAGGGCATTTTCCTTCTTTTCTTTTTTAAAAAAGGTTTATTTGTTTATTATATATACAATGTTCTGCCTGCATATATATATGCTTGGATCCCAGACAAGGGTACCAGATCTCATTAGATGGTTATGAGCTACTATGTGGTTGCTGGTAATTGATCTCAGGACCCCTGGAAGAACAGCCAGTGCTCTTAACTTCTTTTTTTTAAATATTTATTTATTTATTATGTATACAATATTCTGTCTGTGTGTATACCTGCAGGCCAGAAGAGGGTACCAGACCTCATTACAGATGGTTGTGAGCCACCATGTGGTTGCTGGGAATTGAACTCAGGACCTTTGGAAGAGCAGGCAATGCTCTTAACCGCTGAGCCATCTTTCCAGCCCTGCTCTTAACTTCTGAGCCATCTCTCCAGCCAATGCACAGGGCATTTTCAACAGGGTCATGGGCAGGCCAGGAGAGAGCTGGCCAAGCTGGAAACTGGGAGCAGGCAATGCCTTCCAGATGGTCAGGATGGGGTTCCTCTGTGGCCGTGAAGCTGGATAGGTGGAATTGATATGGCCCATGTCCTTGTTCTACCCCTGAGGCCACTGCCCCATTCCCTTGACCTTGGTTCTTAACACTTTCAAGGTCCTCTCAGGTCGGTGAGCCACTTTCCCTCAGCCTGCTTCCTGTGACTTATATGTGTTCACTAGCACCCACAAGAAAGATGCCTGCACTACATACTGCTCAGACAGAGGGCATCATGGATTCCTGTTTTACCCAGAGCCCAAACAGTGTCCTCTGAGAGCCCTCTCAATCACCTTAGAGGTTTGATATAGAAGTCACAAGGTGACTGAAGATGTCTTTTACCTCTCCGATTCCAGATGTTTCTGCATGGCCCAAGCCGCATCTGAAAGTGGTACAACAGGGCATGGCCTCTGCAAAGGCTTAGTGTGAACGTGTCACCCTTTCCCACAGCTGCCACCAGCAGTAAGCTGTGCTAGTGGCTAAGTGCACAGGTGCTGTGGGGTCCTCCTGGGAAGCCCAGTGGCTTCATTCTTATTGCCTCTCACTGTCACATGCAGACAACCCATCTTACAGGAAGCTTAGGTGCAGGCAAGTGGGGTTCACTGACTACTGATGATATCCGTGAACAGCATAACTGAAACCCAACTTTTCTGCCAGTTTTGTATTTTAAGTACTTTGTGGTATAAGTTCATCGAATCCTCTTTTTAAAATATATATATATTTAAAATATATATATATATATATATAAAATGTTGTGTCTGCATGTATGCCTGCAGGCCAGAAGAGGGCACCATATCTTGTTATAGATGGTTGTGAGCCACCATGTGGTTGCTGGCAATTGAATTCAGGACCTCTGGAAGAGCAGTCAATGCTCTTAAGCTCTGAGCCATCTCTCCAACCCCCACTGAATTCTCTTTTAAAATTCCCTGCCTAAAGCATGCCACTGTTCCCTTCCTCACAGTGGAGGGAACCAAAGCTGGGAGCCTTTCCATTCCTTCAATTTATTATGATTTGTTATTATTATTATGATTGTGTGTGTGAGCATGTGCATGGCATGGTGTGGGTGTGGAGAACAGAGGGCAATTCCATGGAGTCGATTTTCTCCTTTCGTCTTTATGTGAGTTCCTAGGACTGAGCTCAGGTTATCAGGCTTGTGTGGCAAGAACCAAGATTTTTACCCACTGAGCTATCTCATCAGCTCTCCTTTCCCTTAAAAAAATTATTTTGTGTGTGTGTTGTCGGACAGGGGGCGGTGTCAGAGGTTCTTTCCCACCGCGTGGGTCCTACCAATCAGTCTCAAGCTGTCAGGCTTGCACAAAGCACTTCACCTGTGGAGCCATCCCCACCTCCTTTCAGATCACTGCCTGATGCTAGTCTATTAGAAGTCGTCTGAACGAAGGCTCAGCAGTGGTGTGTGTGTGTGTGTGTGTGAGTCTGCTAGGGACCACCCTGGAATCATTAGTCTCCCTCTGGTGGTCCACAGCCAGCCAATCTGCTTGTTCTTGCCTGTAGAATGTGACAGGCAGCTCTTTGGACCTCGGGGTGAAATTGTGAGCCCCCAACGGAGCCCAGATGGAAGGAATGCAAGGAGCTGCCGGCTCTTCATCAGTGTGGCCCCACAGGCCCGCATTGCCATCCGTGCCCTGGCCAGTGACATGGGCACTGCCTCTGAGAGGATCAATGCCAACTATGTCTCGGTGAGGTCACCAGGATGGGGACAGAGATGGGGTGACTTTTAATATGCTTCTGGAGAGCTGTCTCTAGGAAGGAGAACGGGGATGCTGGGATTAGGGAACCCTTTCAGTTTATTTCTCACCCCAAACTTCAAAATTATTGGAAAGACGGTTTCCTCCACACTAACTCACCAGCAAATGCTTGCTGCTCCACCTGCAAGAACCAAAAAGGAAAACCTTTCCTGAGGGTAGATTGCCTGTTGACCAGGGTGGAAGCATCATGTTCAGGCCGGTTTTTTATTTTTATTTTTATTTATTCCAGAAGAGCATAGATAGGACTGCAGGCTTGTGTGCTCTCCCCAGAGAGCACCCCAGAATCAGGCCTGGGCAGGATTCCAGCTCTGGCACCTAGCTGTGTAGCCTAGGGAAGCAGCCCCAAGCCTCTGAACTTCAGTTAGAACATCATGTCCCTCACGGGGGCTCCTGTGAGAATCAAACATGGTTCTGAGTAGCCAGGAATCTATAAATTTAGATAACGGTCACTCATGGTTTCTACTGGCTACTTGCCTCTCCCCAGATCAGAGATATCCACAGCCTGAGGACCACAACATTTTGGGGGCAGCAGGCACTCTTCTGGGAGTCCGAAGGCAGCGAGGCTGAACTGGAGTTTAGCCCTGGTTTCCTGGAGGCTCACGGCAGCCTCCAGGGTCAGTACTGGACCATCCCACCAAGGACACCGGAACCTCCAACCGCCAGAAAGGAAGGCAACTCTCCACTTAAGTGACCAACCCTGGAGAGTGCAACACTAGCCTCTTGAGAGTTTCTAAGGCCTGCTAGCCTTAGGGAATCTCTTTTAGGGACTGTTCCAGGTGCAGAAGGGCTGGGGCTGGGAGGTGGAGATGGTGGGGGGGGGCGGGGGGAAGCAGTCCCAGGCTCAGTTGCTAATAAAGGATACAGGAAACCTGACTGGCGTTTTCTTCCCATAACCTGCCCCAGCCGGGCTTGAAAGCTCATTCTACGGCAGGTTGGAGTTTCCTGGCCATTTGAGTAAGGCCTTTGCCACTTCTAGACGACTTCTTCCAATCCTGGGAATCAAAAAGGTCAGTCCGAATCCCGCGCACCTGCTGGGTCTCAACGGCAAGGAGAGCTTAACGATTGTAAGCACGCCCCTTATGCTAATATACGCCAGTCCCCGCCTCCAGTCCGCTCCCCACTATTGGCCTGCGGGTCCGCCCTTATGCTAATCGCCGCCTCTCCCACAAGGCCGTGCGCGGGTGGACACGTCCCTTTGTGCGTGCCTGGAGCTGCGCGCTGCCTAGAGCGTAGCGTCCCAGTAGCATGAGCGGCTCGGGCGCTGCCGGGGCGGCCGCGGGCCCTGCCCCGCCGGCGCAGGAGGAGGGCATGACATGGTGGTACCGCTGGCTGTGTCGCCTGGCGGGCGTGCTGGGGGCCGTGTGTGAGTACCGCGGCCGGGGTAGCGGGCGTCCCCGGGGTTGCCATGGCTCCTGGCCTCGGGCCTGTGTTCTGCCACCCGAAGTGCGGTGGCCAGAGGCCGAGCTGACCTGGCCTTCTCCAGAGGAGCCGAGACTCACAGAGGACGCGCGTCTGTCTTTTTCCTGGTCCTCCTCGGCCTGGAGATGCTTACCTGGGCTGGGGTGGGACTGCCGAATTCCCAGCCTTTGGGCAAAGCTTGTTCATAAGTGGGGGCGGGGGCAGGTCGCCACGGGCTAGCAAGTTTGCTTGAGAGTCTGACGGTGCCAGTGGGTAGATGGCCCCACAGGATGGCTGGGCAGGGGGTGTGGGCGAGGCAGCTCATTGGTTTCTCACTGTCCCATTTAGACTCCAGCTCTTCAGTTGTCCACACTCTCCTAATGCTTCTCACCGGCCCGGAATCTTCCACACCAATCTCTGGTTCACACCCCCTGAGTTTAGGTCCCAGAGAACTCTAAAAGGATAAAAAAAGAAAGGCAGGTCTGCCTCTTATGTGCAGCTATGTTGCTGGCCTTCCAAACCAGACCTTTGAACGGAATGTGTTTCCTAAATCCTACCTGTCCCTTTCATTGTGAATTCCTAGAAGCCCCCCCCCCGGGGGGAGTATACTGGTCTCAGGAAAGGGAGGTCCGAGGATCCCATTGCCTACCTGGTACAGGAGCAGAAACTGTGTGGGTAGGGCAGACCCATCTGCTCTCTTGCCTGAAGGAGTACCTTGGAGCCCCATCTATTCAGAGGCTCCCGCTGGAAGTTCAGGTGGGTCGGGTGGGGTTAGGTGTGTGCTGCCCTGGCAAGGCAGTTCCCTAGGGATCTGCTGTGGTTGAATTCAAATCCTCTCCAGTACAGTTAGCTATTTCAAGGTGGTGTTAAGGGGTGCAGGAGCAAGGAAGATCCTGACCATGACTTACATGCTACCGCCCTCCCTCCATCTTGGTGATCCCATCAGTGACCCGGTGACTTCTAGATTGACTTTGGAAATCCCATCCAGTCCTGTGCTTCCTAAAGTGGGTGTCTGTGCTACTCCAGAAGGTCTCCCTAACCGAACCCTCCTTCTGTGTTGAACCGTAGTTGAAACAGGGGAAACCCTTGGCACTAACTTCAGTTGTCCCCTGAGCCTACAGATTTGGGGCGGGGGGCAAAGTGTATTTGCTTTAGAAATTCAGTAGGGGGTTTTGATAAGAGCTGTGTCTTAACCAGTCACTTTGTCATAGGGCTGTCTTCTCTTAGAGTGAAGGGCCTTGGAGGGATTTATTCTGGTCCCAAAGGCATCTGTAGACAATAGCTATAAAGAAGAAAGGATTACATAGTGACATTTCCCTTTTATGGAGGACATAGCAGTAGCAGTTCAAGTGAATGTATCTGAGTCCTTGGTTGTCAGAGGACTTCCGTTTCTCTTCGTTGTGACCTGGTCCTCCCCAAAGTTGTCTGTGTAGGACAGCTTGGGTGAAGTGGAGCCACAGATGGAATGCTGATTCCAGCAGTGTAGGCCCCTCAGGTGAGACCAGGCCCAACTCCACACAGGCAGGAGGTGTGTGTAATCCCTCACTTTTGTGGCCCCGGGAGCTTTGCTGCCAGAGCCACACATGGGTGAGTGCTGTTTTGGGTTCTTTATTAGAGAAGGAGGTTTTATGGCATAGGAGCTGGGCAACTCAGGTCCATTCTCCTGCATCAGCTTCCATTTGCATAGTGTAACACAGGAAAGAGGAAAGCGGTGGAATTCCAGGCCCAGTGGAGGGATCAGGTGCCATAGGCCTGCTGCAAGTTTAATGAGTTGGTTGCTAATTGCAGCCTCAGAGAGCCAACATTCTGCCCCTCCCTGGCGACAACCTGGGCTTGTGTCCTACCAAGCTGGGCAACTCCCAGGAATGTCCTCAGAGGCTCCCAGAGTTCCTGGTGAGGGACTTCCTGGTGAAGCCAGCTGCAGGCTGTGAGTGGGTGTGGCAGACTGTATCCCTGAGGTGCTGACAGAGGAGAAGAGCCTCAGGCTCCACACAGAAGTGAAGTTCTGTGATGGGGAAGGAGAGGACACACTGTCCCTGCATGGCGTCTTGCTGTTCTAGTTGGGACACAGCATGGGCATGTGTAGGAGAGAAAATGAGCTTAGGAAGCTACATGCCCAGGATGGATCACTTGGCTGGTGTTTTAGATGTGGAACTGTCATTTGGATCTTACCTGGTGCCCATCAGTGTATCATGAGAAGCATCCCTATCCTGACCCAAATTCAAGCTGTAGCCAGACATAGTGGCACATGCCTGTAATCCCAGCCTCCAGGAGGCTGAGGAAGCAGGATAGTGTATCTTGGACTATAGAGTAGGACTCTGTCTCAATGGGGGGACAAACAAAAACCCTAATCAAGCAAGCATAAACAACAGCAAACAATCTCAAATAAGTCTGAGTAGAATTTTCCAATTCAGAGGGCTTTTTGAGCAGCCTGCTTTGTGGATGGTGATTGGTGGCCCTTGCTAAGGATTTTGTTGAGAGCAGAACAGGCCTGACCTCTTGAGGGGGTTTTGATAATAGCTGGGAACCAAGAGCTGGCCCATCCGAGCCTTAGGTTTGAGAAGGGTGTTGCCTTTACCATCCCCCAAGTGTGAAAGTAGCTGGATTTGAGGCTCAGGAGCAGGCTTCCTGAGTCTTACTCTTAGCTGTCTCAGGTGAGGGTGGGTGGCTGAGGGAAGCCCTAGTATTGAGCATGTTCTCAGTGTCTGCCCAGACAGCCTTCTGCCGTGTCCGCCACATATTCCACTAACTCCTGCCCATGTCATTTGCTTTGAAGCCTGTGCCATCTCTGGACTCTTCAACTGTGTCACCATCCACCCTCTGAATATTGCAGCTGGCGTGTGGATGATGTGAGTAGCTGTGAGTGGCCTGCCCAGTGGGGCTTAAGGTCTGTGATGCAGGTCTTATCCCCCTCCCTGCTCCCACCAATGATGGGCCAGGGGGACAGTCGGCTGAGCCTTTATTGAGTGCAGGATCACAGACAGTTACTGAGCTGTACCCAGCTCAACACTGTAGACTCCTCATCCACTACAGTGGGATCTTCCCTCTCGGAGCTCCAGAGCCATGGTGTGTAAGGTCAGAGTTGGGGGTCTAAGAGGGAGAGAAGAGGGTGGTCGACCAGCTGTGAGGCGGTGAGCAGGGCTAGTTAGGGGGACAGATGCAGGTGTAACTGGTGGCTGTAGCATCCACAGGTGCGCTCCTTATCACCCTCTTCCTGGCAGCTGGATCCCAGGAGGGGGTGCCAGAGAGAGGGCTGCTCAGGGCGCCAGGGAAGCACGGTACCTTAGCATTTGTTAGTGCCTACACAGTCATTTGGGGCAAGGTACAGGTCCCGCCTTAGGTCTAGGCCAGGGTGATTTTGGTCTTGTGGTGATGTGTGTAGAGGCCTGTGCTGGCCCCAGGTGGCGAGGATGGGGACTGTAGAGGTTGCGTACAGATTGGCAGAGTGTTTGGAAGACTAGCAGCCACGGTGGGTAGGCAGTGGCCAAGAATTACAGGAGCTATGTCTGTCAATCAGGCTGTCAACAGCACTGTCTTCCAGATGTGGCAAAGGCCCAGTTGTGCGGTCATGACCATTACCCACCTATGGAAGCAAAGGCCTCCAGCACCAGCAGCTTAGCTGCTCCCAGCAACTGGGCAAGGATTGAAGCCACCTAAGTGGAAGCTCCCAGCATGGGCTGCCCACTACCCTGCCTCTATCTGCCTGACCCACATGGTCTCAGGCCTCAGGCTATGAGCAGTCCTCAGCGACCAGGTGCAGCCAGCCCTCAGTGGCAGTGTTGGAAAGTATGATAATATTCCTAGCAGCCAGCACTATGGCTGAGTTCTGTGGATGAACATGCTGCTGGCTCAAGATAACATCGAGGCAAGGGCCTTAGTTTATTTCACAGTTGGAAGGATAAAGAGATCAGATACCAGGCTCTTCCTCCAGCATGCTTGGGCAGTTAGGGATGCTGCTACAGCAGATGGGTGAGGTGTTGAACGGCTTGGCAGAAACAGGTACCTTGTAGTATCTAGGTGCTTACTTCTGAGGGCCTGTGGGAGGGTGGTGTTGCTTGAACCGCTGGCATGAAGGCTTTTGCAGCCCCAGGTTGTCAACTATCATTGTCCTTTTTGCCTTTGCCCCTGCAGCATGAATGCCTTCGTCCTGCTGTTGTGCGAGGCACCCTTCTGCTGCCAGTTCGTGGAGTTTGCAAACACAGTAGCTGAGAAGGTGGACCGGCTGCGCTCCTGGCAGAAGGCTGTTTTCTACTGCGGGTGAGGGGCTGTTGGGCGGGGCCTATGGCATGGTTCCCCAAACTCTTACTGATTAAAGCAGGTATTGGTGAGGTGGGCGGGGCAGGAACAGGTAGAGGCCTTTCTTTCCTGCAGGAGTTTTATTGGATAGCTGTGGACATAGCCACTGGCCCATCCAATAACAGCTGCTAAAGAGCGGGACCCAGGATTTGCCTTCTGGAGCTCAGCTGGCAGCTGTGGCCACACAAGTGTTCTAAGATCTGTGGTACTTGCAGCAGTATGTGTGTGTGTGTGTGTATGTGTGTGTGGGGGGGGGGGACAGGGAAGCAGCTGGGAGTTGCCAGGTAGGTCGTGGTAGATCTGTGTGGGCATTATGCAGCCTTGAAAGGAGTGTGGCCAACCTAGATGTTCGGACATGAGATTGAAGAACAGAAAACACCATTTTCCTCTAAATACATTTTCTCCTTTTGGTTCTGACAAGTGTCCTAAGACTGCACCACTTCCAAGATAAATTGAATATACAGACGCCTCAGAGAAGGGCTTTTTTTTTTTTTTTTGCATGAGAGGCCCAGCTAGGCAGTGATATTTATCACAATTTATCTTTAAGATCACATTAGACCAAAGTTTGGTGAAGGCTCAGCGGCTTCAGCAGTGAGAATATACAATGAGTGTGTGCTTGCTGGCGGTTTTCTGATGTGTTTAAATCTAAAGGGATCATAGGATCACAAGTTCTAATCAGGCTAGTATGGTGTCCTTTGGTTTGTGTGTGTATGCACACACACACACACGTGCACGCATACCTACCTATATGTAGGTGCACATGTGTGCAGAAGCCAGATGTGGAGACCAGGTATTTTCCTCAGTCACTTTTCATTTTTTTTTTTTTTTTTTTTTTAGATTTATTTATTTACTATGTATACAGTGTTCTGTCTGTATGTATGCCTGCAGGCCAGAAGAGGGCACCAGATCTCATTACAGATGGCTGTGAGCCACCATGTGGTTGCTGGGAATTGAACTCAGAACCTCTGGAAGAGCAGGCAGTGCTCTTAACCGCTGAGCCATCTCTCCAGCCCCGTTTTGTTTTTTTTTTTTTTGGGGGTTTTCAAGACAGGGTTTCATGTGGCTTTGGAGCCTGTCCTGGAACTAGCTCTGTAGAACAGGCTGGCCTCGAACTCACAGAGATCTGCCTGCCTCTGCCTCCCGAGTGTTGGGATTAAAGGCGTGCGCCACCACCGCCCAGCTACTTTTCATTTGTTTTTAAGGATAGGGTCTCTCACTGAACCTGGAGTTCACAAATTTGGCTCGACTGCCCGTCTCTACCTCACCAGCCCTGAAGTACTTGGGTTTTTATGGGGATCCAAACAGGGTCTCATGCACGCACGTGCGGCAGGCACTTTACCAACTAAGCTGTCTCCTCACCCCTTCATTTTTTTCCCACCCTTTGTATTTGAGGTGGTCTCATTATGTAGACCTGGCTGGCCTTGAACTCACAGAGATTCATCTATCTCTGCCTCCTGAGTACTGGGATTAAAAGCGTGAGTCAGCATACCTGGCTTTCTCTGAGTTTTTAAAATGTGTTGTCATGATGTTCACAGTAATGTATGTTAATCAAAAGTCATTTGTAAAGTAGAAAATGGTCACTCCAGACCTCACTCCCTATTTTTGGCATGTGTTTCTCCAGTCAATCCAGACACTTTTGAAGCTCATGTTTAACATGCTTATAACTGCTAAACCTGCTTATAAAGTTTGAACCTGCTTTTTGACTTGCTGTGGTATCAACATATTCAGTATTATCACAAAGACTATGGCCTTCTTTTTAATGTTAAACACATTTATTCAGCTGGACGTACTGCCTTTGTTTTAATTTGTTAGCTGATGTCAATCAAGTCTGGTGAACATCTGTCTGCCAAAACTACCATGATGACATCCTTAGGAGATGTTTCCAGGTGTGAAATGACCAGGCCAAAGGCTATGGTCATTCAAAAGATCTTAACATATGTGACTCAGTTTCTTTCCCTGAGGCTATTAGGGTGTCCCTCCCCTCCCCTCCCAGTGTCTACTGCTACTTTAACATTTATATTCCTTGTCTAAGAAGTAAAATACCTTCCTGTATATTCACATTTATTTTCTTTCTCAAAAGGTTTCTGGTCACTGGTCCTGCTCTTTTGAGAGCTTTAATGTTTGACTTTGCAGGCTGTGTGTTTTCAGTATTAAAGACCTCAGATTCCTATGCTATGTTTCCCATTCTGGTTTTTCCAACCTATTTGCCTTTAATGTTAATGGTTTTCCTCATGTGATCTTTTCCCTCAAGATTTCTATTATTTTATTATAGAAGATCCTCGACTTAAGATGGGTTTCCATTTTGATAAACAGATGTCCTACTGAAAACATGGTAGCACACCTCACCTACCAAACACAGCCGCTGCCAACCATCACCATGCTTAAAGCCCTGACGCTGGGCATTGCAACTTGGTATGGTGCCTCATAAGGTGGCCTGCAAAGCTTGGGACTCAGAACTCTAGTCAGTGTCTGCTGAGTACCGCAAGCACAACCATAGATGGACCATAGTCTACTATAGTCAAGGACCCTCCACACTTTGAAGCACTTCTGCTATAATGAAATCTACACCAGAAGTTCAGGGAATGCAGTTGGCTTTGAGCATGTGTCAGCCTCCTCTCCAGAAGTGACTGGACTGAGGGCTGGGCTGTAGGCTCCAGAACCTTCCTGAGTCAGCCTGTCTGGGACTCACTCACCTGTTGGAAAATCCCATCCCTCAAGACTGAGCTGCAGAGGGGCTTAGGTGGAATGGACCCACCACCAGGTGGCGCCAGCCTGCTACTGAAGCCCCAGCTAGAACTGCACTGGGTTCAGTGTTGCCCTGGGCATGAACGGGGTGTGGAGGTGGGGTGTGGGGGTCAAGGTGGGGTGGGATGGTGGTGCTTGTTGAAGCACAGCTGGCCCAGGATTGCTGTACTGATGAGAGTGTTCATTCAGTGTGATGTGGGTGTGGGATAAGTGGCCAGCAGTCCTCACCTGACATCAGGATCTCAGGTTTGACCCCACTATATAGTGGAGATGGAGTCTTGAGAAGCTAACTTGGTCACAGGACTGTACAGATGGACCATACCCCCATTCTCTGGCCCCAGCTTTTCTGTTCTAATGAATAGCGGGGTCATATACCCAGCTGTTTGCTATTTAACCATTTGTGGGTCACAGATCTTGCCACAAAGACCTGATATGGTCTTAAATTCTGCCTCCAGAAGGGATATTTGAGGACCTCACAGGCCAACCCATGGGGTGGGAGTGCACCCTTGACCTCTGTTCTCTCCTAGGATGGCCATCGTTCCCATCGTCATGAGCCTGACCCTGACCACGCTGCTGGGCAATGCCATCGCCTTTGCCACCGGGGTGCTCTACGGACTATCTGCCCTGGGCAAAAAGTGCGTCTGCAGCCCAACCCCCGGGGTGGGGCCTCCTCTCCTGCCCCTGCTACCCCATCTCAAGTGGGAAAGGCCTGGTTGGAACCCTCTGTCTAGTTATGCACAGTGGCCATAAGTGACTTACCTATGCACTCAGGAACAGAGTTAAGAACTCAGGGGACAATGTAGGTGGCCCCTCTTGCCTGGCTTGCACCAAACACTGTAGCCAACTGCCACTTCTCCCCGTCAGCTCTGTCAGTACCAGGCAACATGTGCCCCTCTCAGAGGAGCAAGGCCTCTGTCCCCTTGATGGTGACCTCTGGGGAGCACAGTCCTGGGGAAACCTGCCTGCAGGTCCTATCTGGGTTGCAGCCTGGGAGTTGGCAGTGGGAGGGCTGTGCCTATGGAAGACCATCTTTTCTCTCCCTAGGGGTGATGCCATTTCTTATGCTCGGATCCAGCAGCAGAGGCAGCAGGCAGCTGAGGAGAAGCTGGCTGAGACTCTGGATGGAGAGCTGTGAGGTGGGCCAGGGTGGCCTCCCCTCATCGCCTACAGCCACTGGGTTCTGTGTGAGGTCTGGAGAAGGCAGAGCGCCAAGTCTGTAAAATGGCCTGGGAGAGAAGTCCCTGCAAGTCGTCTTGTGCCTACCCTGTTCTCTGGACCTACTCAGCCTGGAGCTCCTGCCCCACTGGTACTGAAGACCTGGGCCATAGCGTATGGATGGGATGAACTCGGCTCCTGTCAGCCTGTGGCACAGATTCCTGCACTGCTACCCTTCGCAGACCTAAGGCCGATCACCCAGGCTCCTGCCGCTTCAGGTCCGAGCTTGCTGGCAGGTGAGGCTTCAGCTCTGCCCCACGCACCTGTCCTCAGAGCGGAGGATGAATACAGCAGTGTCTTGAGGCCAGGGACTGTTGCCAGGAGCAGGAGAGATGGCTGGTCCTTTGGGAATCTACAGTGCTCCCAGGATGCAGCTTCTTGGCCAGAAGAGCAGCCTTGGCAGTGACCAGAGGGCTGGGTGGGAGTCCCCTGGTGCCTTGGACAAGCTATTCTGGACACCTTGTTCCATCTCCCATGGGCCTTGCCTTGACCTCCAGGTCCTGCCCCTCCCCCAGTTCAGGCTTCGGTGCTAGGAAGTGTGTGTTTGTGTGTGTGGTGTGCGTTGGGGGCGTGTACTCCTGCTAATATGCAGTGAGAACCTCTTTATCAGTGATGGCAGGCTCACTATTTGTAGGAATTGACCTCAGGTATTCCTCCCAAGCTGCCCCTGGCATCCTATAGCCTTTGAAGTGCTGAGCAGAGACTAAAGTCACCTCTCACACAGAGCTGGCCCTGCCTCAAGTACTAGACCTTGGTGAGTAAGCCTGCATGGTTAGGGTATGGAGAGCTGCTACTTTGGAATTAGTCCTCCTGCACATACTCTGGTTGTCTCTCATCCTTCTGCACTGTTATGTTTTCCTACTGTCCTGTGATGTTGGCACTAATGGCTGCTTAGATGGGTGGGACCTTAGATCAGGCACATGTTGGTGGTCTGGCTGAAGATGACGTGAGAGATGCTAAGCCCTGCCTCCCTCCTGCAGTAGAACTTCAGCTGGGCATGTTCCATGGAACCCAGACCAGGAGTTGCTGAGTCTCTAGGGAATCTTTAGCTCACCAGTTTTTGGAGCCAGGAATAGTAGTCATTCTATTTCAGATAGAGGCTCTTTGATATGTTGGCTCCGGTCGTTTCTCAGAGAGCCTGGCCACACTGACCCCCAGAAAAGCAGATACATCACAGTGTAGCTGGCTTGGCAGGACATGTATCTTCAAGGCTATTTTCCTCAAGCCAGGAATGGGCTTCAAGGACTCTGTGTATATATGTTTGGGTGTTTCAGGGCCCGTGTTCACAGTAAGACCCGTCTACCTCCCAGGATGAGCAAAGGCCCTCCCTGCCCCTCTGGTTACTTGTATTGGCATAAGATTCAGGTCACTTCTGCCCAGGCCTTCTGTCCCTGGTATTGAAACTCACTGGCTACAGCTGTAGTTAAGATTGAACTCCAATAAGGAAATTAATTTTGTACTGGAAAAGCATGGGGTGGGGTGTAAAGGTAGAGAGATAGATATAGACCAGAGTGGGACAGTCATTTACATCCTGAGGTTCTTGGAATTACGGTGGCTCTGGAGCCCATTGCTTTATTTCTGAGCACACACAGGCACTCTCTTTTGCCTGTGTCTGGCTGTCTTCTGTGGCTCCCTTTGCTACCCACCCCCTGGTTTGTTTGTCGGTTAGCTCACGTTTGGAGTAAAGCAAGGCTATAGTTGGTATGCACAGTCTACCTGTCACCTCCTGTCTTCAGTGCCTGGGACTGACAGGGAGACCCTGTCTACGCCTGCTGGACTGAGCCTGGCCCAAGCCTGCTCACAGGGTCTCAGAGTAGCCTATCTGTAAAGGGTGAGCTGGCATTCAACCCCACGGTGGCTGCTGTTTTCTCTGCACTGTGATCACGTCCAGAGTGCCCTGGCAGTCTGGGCTGAGTTGGAGGGTAGCCTGGCTGCTGGGGTAGGGAGCTCCTGGAATAGATCCCATTCCCCTTTCCTCCCTGAGGCAGCAGGCCCAATTCCTTTATTTTGAAAAACAGTGAACAGTTTTCAGACTAGAGGTATCCAAAGGTTGGAATGGGTCCTGTACTCTGGCCTTTGGAAGTCCAGTGCTCCCCCACAAGGTATCCAGACCCTTGTGGGTGCAGGACCCTGTCCTTCCCATGGCCAGCTGATCAGAACAGCATGATGTGATGACGTCCCTGTACAGAGCCACTTTGCCACCTCCATCCCTGTTCTCTGTTCTCAACGTGGCCCTGCATGGGAAATGTCCCTACAGGAGTGAGAAGCTAATCGCCAGGTCCCCACAGTCTTGTCCTTGGGCACAGCCTTTGCTGAGTCTGGGGCTGGGCTGCCTGCTCCCCTGTAGGTCTCAGTGGAGTATTACAGCACCGCAGGCCGCCTGAGCTGGGGCCCACCAGCCCTTAGTTGGTGAACTGCCTGTCCGGAGGTGGAAGTGTGTTCTGCATTCTGGCTGATGGCAGGGATGCTGCTGCTCCTGGTTGCAGGTGTGAATCTGTGTCCCTTAGAGCCAAGCCCCTGACTAGGGCCTGAAGGACATCCTGCGAGTTTGGAAGAAGGCCTCGATCTGTTCCAGTGAGCGGCCCCTGGTCTCAGGCACACAGCAGCCTGTGAAGAGCAGGCTGAGCGCGCAGATGGCCGAGAAGAAGAAGAAAGGCACCTGGAGGCCGAAGGCATTCTGCAGTGGGGAGTTGGGGAGGGAGTCACTGAGCAGACACAGCCCCCAGCCAGAATTTCATAGACTCAGCCAGTACTGGCAGCCTGTGGGGTGGTCTTCATCTGGCCACTGCTCTGTTCTGCTCTGAAACCTCCTGGCCTTCCCTACTGTTCCCAAACTGCCCTCAGCCATCCTTGGAAACTCTGCTCTCTTAGGTACCACACCCAGGCTCTAGGCTGCCTACAGGGCCTAGTGGGCAGCATGTATGTCAACCTTCTTCTTAACCTCAGTCACTGAGGGAGGAGGGCAGGTTCTGGCTTGTGCTGACCCAGCTGGATTGCCTTGATAGAGTCTGGAGCTGGCCAGCATTCGGGTGTTTTTAGGGCCTGCTGGCTGGCAGAACTGGGAGCAAGGTATATTTAGGAGGGACCTCACCATGTATAGTCAGGTAGCAGGGTTACACTGGAGAAGCCTAGCATCCAGTAGGTCAAGAGACAGTGCAGCTGATCTGGACTGTATCCCTGGGCTGGGAGGCAACTTGACTCCCACAAACACCCCCCAGTGTGCTCCTGTTTCTTGTCATGGCCTTGGCTGTGCTATCACTTGGCCACTCTTAGCCTGTAAAGGGCCTGTGAAGGAAGACTGCTAATGGAGAAACCTTGCTGGGAGCCCAGGGGCCACACACTCACCACTGCCAGCAAGAAGTACTTGGTGAGGACGAAAGCTGTAAGCCAGCTGACCAGCACACAGAGCCCTGAGGCAACACCACGGGCACGCAGGGGCAGAACCTCAGACATGAGGAGCCAGGTGATGGGCCCCCAGCCCATGGCATAGCCTGTCCGGAAGAGGGGAGCAGTTGGGCTCAAGCCCTGGGGACCCTCAAGATGTCTTGCCTGTGTCTCTTGGGTTGTAAGGAAGTCCTATTCTCCAGCTCCCCAACCCCTCAGGCAAACCAGGACAGTAATAGAACCCTGTGCCCCCACCCAAACAGCCCATCCCACATGTCCCCACTGCCAGGGTGTTCCTACCCATAATGAAGAGCATGGTGGCCAGTAGGGGTATCAGAGTGAGGTAATTGAAGGATGTAGCTGGGGGCTGCTCTGTGCCCCCCAAGGTCATGATCTCCAGTCCCAGAGTGCTGTTGGGGGTCAGAGGCCTTGGGCCAAAATGGATGTACAGCCCCAGTGTCAGGTTGGCAACAAACATGACGGATGCTGTGGACACACAGGCACTTCAGGACCCAGATTCTCCAAGCTTGAGGCCCTTTCCAAGCCCCATAGCTCCTCTTTCTGGGCAGCAAGGCTGGCTTGTAAAATGGGCAGTCCTCCCACCCCCAATACAGAATGACAAGCTCAGGGTCTCTTGCCACTCCTGAGCTAGGTGGGTGGGCTCCTTTGCTCTTGGAGCTCTGGCAGATCTGTCTGGAGCAGCTACCATTTGCTTGGTCCTGGACCATGTGCTAGGGAAGCTTGGGTATGGCCCAAAGACTACAGTCCACCCAGTGGCTGTAGGAGTGAGAGGCAAACATCAGAGTGGGGACACTCACCTGATACATAGAGCAGGACTTTCCGGCCGGCCAGGTCCATGGCGACAGCAGCAATCAGCACAGACACGAGCCTCACAGCACCCACTATGGCTGCATCCTGCTGGGAGGGCTGTGGGGCAAGACATTGGGCTGAGAGACCTCTTCTGTGTCCTACCCTAACCCTAATTCATTCCAGGGTACTCAGACCTAAGTCCAGGGTCACTGTCCAGTTTTTGCCTTGAGCCATCACAAGTACCAACCCTAGGTACTTTATCTGCACCCAACCCTTTACTGGGGGGGGGTTCCCCAGTACAGGCATATATACTATGCCTATTACTAGTCCTAGTGGGCACAGACCCTGGTTGGGCAGTGATGGTGGACCTGAGTCATCCTCATCTTCAAACCTCATTGCAGGAAGAACGTGGGGGTGGGATTGGGCTCTTGGGGACCTCACAGGCCCCACCTGGGGTCTGAGCCTGGCGCCATGGTCCCAAGAGTTCCACATTCTATTCAATTGTTTTCCTTCGTTAATTTGTATATTTTACAAATATACACTTAAGCTTCACTTGAGGAAAATGTAATTGAGGCAGGGTGTGAATCAGAAGTGTCCAGGTTTCCATCACCTAACTCCCTGCTCCCTGGCTGCCCTCCTTGTATTTTCCTCAGCAGCGTCATGGGACTCTGGGCAACGCTGGCCATTGTGGGGGGTGTTTCTCACCAGCACCACAGACGTGCTGTCAAAGATGGTCTGCAGGTACACGAGGATGGGCGTGATGCCTGTCAGCTGCTGCAGAAAGCGCATCAGTACTGCGATGAGAATAGGCCGGTACACACGGGGGTCCCTGATCTCCGACCACGACACTCGGCTACTCTGGAACACAAAGCTGCTGCTGAGGGGCTGTGCCAGGCTCTCCAGCTTTGGCCACCCTGTCTTGGCACCTGTGGGTCTAAGAGAGACCCAGCCACCGGAGGCTGCCTGGGCTCTGCACACTAGGAAGAATCAGTCACTCCGAGCCTAGTGAATGTCCAAGGCCACAGAGCCTTGTGTGCTGGGCTCGGGTCAGTCAGCCCCACCCATGCTGCACCTGTCTCTGCACATTGTCCTGGATCTGCTCAAACTCCCAGTGGACCTCAGAGTCAGCTCGCAGCCAGGTCAGGGCCTGCAGGGCCTCCTCATCCCGGCCCTTTGAGAGCAGGAAGCGAGGTGAGTTGGGCATGAAGCTAAGCAGCAAGATCATGATGAGGACAGGCCCTTCCCCGGCCACAGCAAGCCATCTCCAAGGCAGCAAAAGACCTGGTGAGAGAGGCTTTAATGAGGGGCTGGGGCCTCTGAGTAACCTCACTGCTCTCCTGGCCAAGCCTCCCCTGATTGCCCAAGTCTGTAGTAGAGGAAATGAGGGGCTGCAGGGATTGTCTGGACCCTGGTACTAGAGTGAGATTCTTACAGTATAATGGGAGAGGGTAGGGTAGGCTGGGCATGGGGCTCTCAACCTTGTCACCCAGGCAGGCAAGCTCCTGTATGGGCTTCCCTCATGACTGACAGGATACTAGACAATCTTAGTGCTGTGGGAAGGTGGTTTGAGATTCCTGCCTCATTGCTCAGAGATGTGGTACCCATGGGGGCTAGGAAGCCAGATGTCCTGCCTATCAGTGCTGGGTTCTTTCAGGGAGAGTTCCACCCGCCCCCCTCCAGACCCCTCCCCCATCTCCAGAACCTGAACGCTGGATTACAGGATGATACTTGCCGAGGGCATAGAGAGACAGGGATCCAAACACGGACATGAGCTGCGGTGTGGCCCCAAGAGCCCCACGAACACCAGGGGGTGCAATCTCAGACACATATACCTGCAAGACACATGCCTCCACTTGGGGCTTTAGTGGGAATGCATGTTTCTGGGCCCATTGGGGTGAGAGAGGGACCTGAGAGCCTGGAGAAACTGGCAGGGAACTTGTTCTGACCATAGCTCTGATCGTCCCTTCCCTAGCAAGAAAATATGCAGAAGCACTCAGCTCTGATGGGCATAGGGTGGGGGTGGGGAGGCAGACACAGATGGACTATGATGCTGGGATCCAACCAAGCCCAGGGTATTCAGGCCAGGTGCCTGTATTTCTCTTAGTGACCCCTTTTCCCTCTGGGTTTGGCCAGAGGACAGGTGTTTATAGGGAGCACTGCATGAGGTAAGCAGTTGGGGCTGGGGGGGGGCGGGGGCAGGAACTTCCCTTCACATCCCTTGCTCAACGCAGATTTTCTTCAGTTGAGCAATGCACAGAACTGAGGTCAAAACACAGGATAGGAAGCTTTCAGTGACAATGATGTCAGCTTCTTTGGTGGAGGGAGGTGAGGTTCCTTGGCTATGTAGGAGACCCCACCACCACACACACACACACACACTACTGAGCAAAGGCTCAGAGGCAGGGGTGGCTCTGGCCTTACCGGGATGCAGGCAGCAGTGAGTCCCCCAGCAAAGCCTGTCAGCATTCTCCCCAGCAGGAGCATCCAGAGGCCACGGGCACCAGCCATGAGTGCATAGCCAATGACTGAGGGGACAGCCGAGAACATGATGCTGAGCTTCCGGCCCAGGAGGTCATTGAGTACCATAGCACTGAGGCCCCCAGCTGCGGCACCCAAGGTGAACACCGACTGCAGGGGTGCAAGAAGATACAATGGCCTTAAGCGGTCTCACCCCCATCGGAGCCTAGAGATAGTTCCCCCAGGGCTGACCCAGAAGGCAGGCATTCATTGGTCTAGAGCCCCCTGTAGGAGTGCACAGCAGCCTGTGACAACAGTATGGGAGGGTGCCACAACTACTGTTCTGCTCTGGAGGTGCAGGGGGCCACCTGTCCACAGTGGCTCAGCTCAGGAGTGTCCACTCTGGCCTCAAAAACAGTCATCTGCCTCCACCTCCCAAGTCCTGAGATTAACAGCGTCCTCCATAGCTCCCATTCTACCCAAGAGAACTGTGACTTGAAGGCCTAGGACCTTAAGATTTGGGGGTCATTGGAGTTGCTGGAGAATAAGGGATTTGCCTGGACTCTTGCTCATGAGCAGTGGGACCAGGACACACAGCTTGGCCTCAGTTTCTCAGCTGTGTAATGGGGAGAGTAAAGGTTGACCCCAGGAGTAAAAATGTTTCACATTTTTTTCATAAAGTATCTGAGCTGTGTGTTCCCTGAATGTGCCCACCCCATTTGAAATGCTCAAGAAACCCTAAATCTTTCCAGCTTGGTTGTCAAGTTGCAGTTCTAACTCAGGGTCTACTGACATCTAATGCCACAGTCTTGGGCTCCTGGGCTCTTCTCTATTTGGCCATACTATGTCTTTCTCCAGATGACACCTCTCATCCTCTAGCACCTGGTGTTCCTGCCTCCAGACACCCAGGAAGATGTCAGCGCTGCTGTGGCAGCCTGGCTTTGGGTATGCTGTTGGGAAATCTTCCCATCAGCCCCTCCCTGCATCTCTGTAGGATGTCACTTCCTCAATCAAGGGTCTTGCCATCACCACTAGCAGACAGGAGTGTGTGAGGGAGGCTTTAGGGGAGGTTCCGAGGCTGAGGGATTTTAGTTCTCTGTGATAAACAGGCTGAGTGAGTCCATGCTCCCCTACTGCCCCACCTGGCTTAGAGAACAGGTCTCACCCCAAACCAGGATGCCTGCTTTTTGTCCAGGTGTAGTTCTGGGTCAGAAGAGAGCTTCAGCGCAGGAATGACTGGGGACGTGTAGACCAGGGCATACCCAAAGCTGAAATTGCCCAGTACAGCAGCAAAGGTGGCCAGGAACACCCTTCTGTTTTGCAAGACCCTGGTGGGGGGATGGGGTGGAACCAAAGGACCAGGGTCAAGTCCTCTGACTGGATCCTGGGTTCCCAGACTGCTGCCTTCCCTGATCTTCGTGGTCATCCAGCTCAGCAGATAGCAGGGAGAAGCCCGGGTTCAAGGCCAGTCAAGTTGGTACCTCCCTGAGGCCTGAGCAACGGCTCTAGGAAATCCCCAGGGTGCCAGCTGGGGATGGGGCCCCTTTTTCTCCAGAAAAAGGATCATGAGTTCTCTTTCCTGCTGTGCTGCCCAAAACTTGCTCTGTAATCTCAGGCAAGACCCTCATCCTCTCCCTATTTGTGACAGATGGGTCCCCACCCATTATTCCTTTAGAAGGCCACTTCTCTATGGTAGATCAGCTCTTTAAATAGGACTTGCGAGCATGCGGTTAGAAAGAGCCAGATGACTCTTGGTAGCCACTCACCAGAAGTCAGTGGCAGCCCGAGATGTGTGCCCACAGCCTGCTGGAGATAAGGCCATTCCAACCCCCACCCCCACCCCACGCCCTGCGACTCTCACCCGGCCCGCGTCCTTTCTCTTGGCGACGCGGGCGCCTCGGGGAAGGTGTCATAGTCCAGACCCTCGGATCCTAGCAGGGGCTCCTGCATGATCAGTGCCGACGCTGGAGTACAAGCAGGCTGGACTGAGCAGCGGAGCTAAAGCATCCGCCCGAGCCCCCAGCGCGCGGCAGGCAAAGCTCCGCCCTACGGCTACGATTGGCTGCAGGGCGGCCCTGCAGGGCCGTGCTGTCCAATAGGACGGTCGCTTGCCTCGGATGCAGGATGCGGTCGGGCTCTGGGGCGCGTCCATCCGCGTGCGCTTTGAGGCCCTGGGTTCTGATGGGAAAACCCGGTCCAAGGGCAAGGAGCAGGGAGGGCGAGCATTAGCGAACACCTGTTAGGGTGGCCTGGGACCAGCGACCAAGGTCTCTGAGCCCCACTCCGCCAGGCTTGTGTCAAGGGCGTGGACCGCTCTGTGACTAGGTCCAGCACAAGACCACAGAGGTGAAGCTGGCCAAGGTCACAAGACGGATTTTTGTCTCAGCCTTACTCTGTGCCCTCTCCTGTCATATAGATGTCATTTCTATATCTGCTTCCCTCTTGACTCTAATTAAACCTGAACAGATTTGGGTGGGTGCAGTGCGGGGAGGATGCTCGAGCAGAGACAATCTGGGGAAACTCCAGCAGGTGCCATGGGGTGTCTCACCCCATAGCTGGGGCAGAACCCGGGGTCTCTCTGCTAGGCAAGCAATCTGAGCAACATCCTAGCCTCTGGGATTTCCTTACTGTCGAAATAGCCTGGTATTGTTCAAAATCATTCCAGTAATGGCATAAAAATAATGAAATAAAGAAAAACCGAAACAGAAACTTCTCTGGATGCCTATTCTAGGGTGTGGAAAAAAGCCACCGTCATGATGCCCGTTTCTCCCTTGGGTCTTTTCAGGCATGGGCGTGGACTCACTTCCCGTTCACATTTATAAGCTAGCCCTTTAAGATCAGGCTATTAAAACAGTAAAGGGCATTGCAGATATCTTAGTTCCCCTTTACTTCAGTAGAAACAGTACCTCAGAGGACAAGAGGCCAGGAAACCACCCATCTCCCACAGCCCACCCTGGCCAGACCTCTTCTTTCCTTCCTGTATCTTCCTTTCATGTCTGTTACCTAACAGGAGAGTGTGACTTCTCAGTGGCATTCCACTTCATACCAGTCTCAGAATACGCATGTTTGTTTGTTTGGATTTTATTTTAGGGGTTGGAGAGATGGCTCAGCGGTTGAGAGCACTGGCTGTTCTTTTTTAAAATTTTGTTTATTTTATGTGCATTGATGTGAAGGTATCACATCCCTTGGAACTGAATTCACAGACAGTTGTGAGCCGCCATGTGGATGGTGGAAAATGATCTCTAGTCCGCTGGAAGAGCAGCCAGTGCTCTTAATCACTGAGTCATCTCTCCAGCCCCTGCACTGGCTGTTCTTGCAGGGGACTCAAGTTTGATCCACAGCACCTCTGTACCTCCATTCTCAGGGTCATCGATACCTTCTTCTGGCTTCAGCTCGTGGGTGATGCAGACATACAGGGAGACAAAACACTCACACACAAAAAAAATTTAAGATATGTATCTTTATTGTATGTTTATCTGTTTGTGAGTATCTAGCTCCTGAGGCTAGAACTGTTAAGGCTTCTAGGAGCAGGAGCTATTGGCAGGTGTGAGTCACCTAACAGTGATGGGAACCAAACTTGGATCCCGTGGAAAAGCAGCCTAGTCATTTAACCACTGGGCCATCTCTTCAGCTCCCTCCACCCCTTCTCCCCCTGTTTTGAGACAGGATCTTATGTATTACAGGCTGGCATCAAACTTGCTAGTTAGCCAATCACTTCCATTTTATCCTCCTGCCTCCACCTTCAATTGGTACTGCCGGCCTGTTTTCATTCTGTGATAGGGATTGGACTCAGGCAAGCACTACACCAACCGAGCTACATTCCAGCTCCTATCTTTCTTTGAGACATCTTTCACCAAGACACTTTTCAATACCCCTGCCTCAGATCACCAAGTACCTGGGATTAGCAAGCTTGGTGATCTTGGAGGACATCTCTCACATAATCAGTTTTGAACCCCACTTCCTGTATCCTGGTGATGCAGTTTTTAAAGGAAGTATCATAGTTGCTCCTTAAAAGATTTGAGACAAGATCTCTCTAGCTATGGCTGGCCTGGAATTCATTATATAGACCAGTCTGGCATTGAACACACAGAAATTCTCCTGCCTCTGCCTCCTGAATGATGAGATTAAAGGTGTGCGCCATCAACCTAGTTTGGTTGTCTCTTTTTGAGACTGAAAATATTTAGTGGCCTGCCAGGGATTTTTTTAAGGACCTTCTTTTAAAAAAATTTTAACTAGATTTTCTCTCTCTCTCTCTCTTTCTCTCTCTCTCTGTGTGTGTCTATGTGTGTGTGTGCGCACACACATGTGCCATAGAGATTGAAGAGGTCAAAGAACAACTTGGGGGTCGTTGGTTCTCTCCTTCCATCATGTGGGTTCCAAGGGTTGAACTCAGGCTGTCTGGTTTAGGAGAAAGTGTCTTTATCCGCTGAGCCATCTCAACAGTCCAGGACAAAGCAGGCTGCTATATTCTACTGGCAAGACAAGTTCTCTTATCATTTTTCTTTCCCATGCTCCTTTGTGGTCAGTGGCTGTTTATTGTGATGTGGGTGGGTAGAGCAGTTAACTTCTTCTCCCCTCTTCCTGGTTCCTTGGGATGCCTTCTTCTTCCCCCATCCACCGTTCTCATCACTTAGAATGACCCTGCCTCAAATTTAGGGAAGGGAGGGGAGCAAACAGAGTGGTTGGAGCCTGCCCCAATTTGGCATAAACTCAGACTCTCATGCTTTCTAGCAAGTGCCTTTACCCACTGAGCTATCTCACTGGCCCCTGTTGCTTTTCTAATTGAGCACATTTCCCATACAAGACAGCTGAGACTTTAAGCCATGGTTAAGTGTTTTTGTTTCTGTTTTTTGTTTTTTTTTTTTTGAGACAGGGTTTCTCTGTGTAGCTCTGACTATCCTGGAACTCATTCTATAGAGCAATCTGGCCTCAAACTCAGAGATCCGCCTGACTCTGTTTCCCCGAGTGCTAGGATTAAAGGCATGTGCCACCACTGTCCCGCAGTGGTTAAGTGATTTTTGGTGCTTTATTTATGAGGACTTGACTGCCTCACCAACATGAAGAAGGTCATTTCTGCCCACTTTTTTTCTCAGTTCCTTTATGTATTCCCAAAACAAGAGTGAAGTCACAAACAGGACATACTTCCCCTTCTTTTCCTGTTCTTCAGTGGGCTCCTGCCCCATTGGTAGTTTGTAAAACCAAGGATCGGGAGCCAAGGCAAAACCAAAGCAAGTACTGGTGATATTTTTGTTCCCACTAGCTGTGATCAGGACTCCTTCTCCATCATGGCAAGGTGTGGACTCCTTTCCCTCAGGGCTGCTTTCTGCTTACCACTTCCCTCCACCTTTGCCCTCTCTGCTGGCTCTGGGATCTCCCTCACTTTCCTATTTTCAGGTGGACTCACCTCCAGTTACTTCGTCTTGTTCCCATTGTCCTTCTGGTCCCTGCTATGCCCATAGTAACCTGACTCAAGTACTTTCCCAAAAGAGGTGTGGCTGTATCCCATGCTATTTTTTGGCTGTTCCTACTGCCATGGAACAAGGTCAATAAGTTTCCTTTTTTTCCTTCAGTATGTATTCCAGGCTAGCTGACCTGTGTGTGTGTGTGTGTGTGTGTGTGTGTGTGTGTGTGTTCTGAATTTTATATATATTTAATTAACATATAATATTTAATATAATATATATTTAAATAATTTAAAGGTAAAGCTAGGGTGCCCAAACACATAAAGTAAATAAACAAATTCTGTTTCTATTATCCAGGTCTAGAGAAGGAACAGAGGAGACAAGAGGAAGCTAAAGCTATTGGAAAAAGATGGAGTGAGAATAGGCAGCTTGAGATGGCCACTGGCTTCTCTTGAGGAGATGAAAAGACACACAGATCACTGAAAGAAACATTGCCTGATATAGAGTACCTTCCTAAGGCACTTTGCACTCCCCCGAATCAAAGGATCCCTTGGCAGAGCTCAGGCATCACCTCTGCCCTGGCCACCAGTTGGCCTCTCATGAAGCTTTTTTCTGTTTGATAGTCTGCTGTAGCTCAGGCTGGCTCAAAGTCAGTACAGGTCACGCATGGCCAGTCATCACTCCTGCCTGCCTGTGCTGGCTAGTTTCATGTCAACTTGTCGCATGTTAGAGTCATCAGAGAAGGGGAGATCTCAATTGAGAAAATGCCTCCAAAAGATTGGGCTGTAGACAAACTTGTAGGGAATTTTCTTAATTAGTGGTTGATGGCGGGTGGTACCATCCCTGGGCTGATGTTTCTGGGTTGTATAAGAAGTCAGGTTGAGCGAGCCAGGAAGCAGCACCCCTCCATGGCCTCTGCATCAGCTCCTGTCTCCAGGTTCCTACCCTGTTTGAGTTCCTGTTCTGACTTCCTTCAGTGATGAACAGTGATGTGGAAGTGTAAGCCAAATAAACCCTTTCCTCCCCAGGTTCCTTTTGGTCACGGGGCTTCCTCACAGCTATAGTCGCCCTGACAAGGACACGCCCCCTCCTAAGTGCTGGGATTGCAGGCCGGCCACCATACTTGTTTTTGGAAATTTATTTAAATCTAGTACGCATGTGTGTGTGCGTGTGTGTGTGTGTGTGTGTGTGTGTGTGCGTGTGCGTGTGTGTGTGTGTGTTGGGGGGGTCTTTTCTTGCACGCATGTCTGTGTACCATATCCATGCCTGGTGCCCCAGGGGACCAGAAAAGGACCTCAAATTCTCCAAGACTGGAGTTACAGATGGTTGTAAGCTACCATGTGGGTGCTGGCAATCAAACCAGGGTCCACTGGAAGGAAGAACACCCCATGCTCTTAACCACTGAGTAGCTTCTAACCTTTGTGTAAACTTTAAAGCCCTCTCCTTGATAGCACCCCTCTAGTCAGTTCTTTGTTTTTGTTTTCCAGACAGGGTTTCTCTGTGTCTTGCTGGATGTCCTGGAACTTGCTCTTGTAGACCAGGCTGGTCTTGAACTCACAGAGTTCCACCTGCCTCTGCCTCCCAAGTGCTGGGATTAAAGGCGTGCGCCACCACCACTCTAGTCAGTTCTTACCTCTATTTAGGACACTGGCTGCTGCGGGATAATCCTTCTGTACACTGGGAACACGTACTCCTCTCATCGTTTAATGAAGAACCTGCCTTGGCTTATAGCAAGGCAATAAGGCCAGGCGGGAAGGCAAAACTGAAAATACAGAGGAGAAAGGTGGAGTCAGGGAGAGGTGAGTCAGCCTCAGGGGATGTGCTAGAGAACAGGTAAAGTCATGAAGCCATGTGACCACCCTCGACCTGCCGGTAAGTTAACAGTGACCGTAGAGAGGGAGTGAGAATGGAATGGGACAAGAGACACAAGAGATGGAGACAAGACAGGATTCTGATCAAGTCTCGTTTTTTCAAGGGAATAATCCAGGTAAATATAGGGTAAGGGAAATGAGGAAGTTCTTCTTGTGTATATGGGTAACTAAACAACTTACTAGGCAACCTAACCATGGCTAATGGCCAGGCGGAAAGTCCATAACTACAGCATGCAGAAAAGTTAGAATGTTCAGAACACAGAAACAATGGAGCAATAACTCCTTGCAGAGTGCGCATTTGACAGATCAGAACAGCAGGAGAAGCCAAGCACAACAGGGTGGGCAAAGCTGATCCAGGGAGCAGTAAGTCTCCCACATGTGACAAAATGTAGATTAGTAGAAATGGGTAGATTTAAGTTGTAAGAGCTAATTAGTAATAAGCCGGAGATATTGGTCAAACATTCTATAATTAATATAAGCTTTTGTGTGATTATTGGGGACTGGTAGGAGAAAAGAAGAGCTCTACCTGTGTTTACAACTGGCCTTTGACTCTTGGAGATGGCCATCAGTGGCACTCAGTGACAGACACTCTGACAACTTTTTGTGAACAGGGCTTCCCAACAAATCCCAATTATGGACTACTAACAGGGTAGCTAATCACAGTCACTCCAGCAGTAAGCAGATTAAGGGGCTTGAATGTGTTTCTCTGGCCCGGACCCTTGAGTAGTACATTACCTCCAGATTAGAGCTTTTAACTGGTACTCACCCTGCAATACCCCGATGCTGGCTATTAAAATCACCCTTGGATTGTCTCTCCCGAGACCTCATCAAAGCTGTGGCAGCTTTGTTTCCTAGGTCCCTCAGCCTATAGATAAATCTGAGGGAATTGGGTACCATCCTCACTGGTCTTGAAGACCCCCGTTCTCTGGAAAGTTTGAAACAACCTCTGTTTACTGTAATATTTTCCCAATCCTATTTGCTTCTGTAGCCATTAACTGCCACTTTATCTCCTGTCTAGAGCTGATCAGCCCTCAGGTGGTCCTTTGAGAGCCTAAGTCCAGCTATCTGGGTGCCCCGATCTTCCTCCAAGGCCTGAAGTTCAGCAGGATTGAAGACCTAAACCCTTCTAACTTGTTTCAGCCTGAAGTATCCAGATCAACTTACTAGGTGATTCTAGTGTCTACCTCTTGAGTGGGACTGTTAGGCAGCTGTTAAAAGCTGACGTTAGCAGGCTTGGACTCCACCTCCTCTACCCTGGCAGCACACTGAGTTTTGAGGACAGAGAAGTGTCTTACGCTGCTCAAGCGTGAAAATGCTGCATGAAAGGGGGAGGGCTATAGAAGCAGGGTTGTTTCCCACTGTTGAGAACCATTTCCTTCTTTTTTTTTTTTTTTTTGGTTTTTTTCGAAACAGGGTTTCTCTGTGGCTTTGGAGCCTGTCCTGGAACTAGCTCTGTAGACCAGGCTGGTCTCGAACTCACAGAGATCCGCCTGCCTCTGCCTCCCGAGTGCTGGGATTAAAGGTGTGCGCCACTACGGCCCGGCTGAGAACTATTTCCTCCTTGTCAACATGGCTGGTCTATAGATTTATTCATTATTCCATGTGCATGCGTGTGTGTGCGTGTGTGTGTGTGTGTGTGTGTGTGTGTGTGTGTGTGTGTGCGCATGTTTGGTAACTGAGTACAAGCAGAGGACAGCTGTGGAAGTCGGTTCTCTTCTTTCCTCTGTGGGTCCTGGGGATTGAACTCAAGCCATCAGGTGTCCTAACCCACTGAGCTATCTTACTGTCCTTAGACGTCTTCCTTCCTTTCCTCCCTCCTTCTCTCCCTCCTTTCCTTTCCTTTCAGTCTACTTGGTTACATGGTTTGACTTTTTTTTTGGCAAAAGAATGGGATCTAGAAAAAAGAAAGAAGAAAGAAAAAGGTTCTGCTCTGTCTCTGGGTAGAGAAATAATATATATATATATAGATATATATATGTATATTGGTTTTTCGAGACAGGGTTTCTCTGTAGCTTTTTTTAAAAATTCTTTATTTTTTTTAAAGATTTATTTATTTATTATGTATCCAACCTTCTACCTCCATGTATGCCCGCACGCCAGAGGAGGGCGCCAGATCTCATTACAGGTGGTTGTGAGCCACCATGAGGTTGCTGGGAATTGAACTCAGGACCTCTGGAAGTGGAGCCAGCGCTCTTAACCACTGAGCCATCTCTCCAGCCCTCTCTGTAGCTTTTGGAGCCTGTCCTGGAACTAGCTCTTGTAGACCAGGCTGGCCTCAAACTCAGAGAGATCCACCGGCCTCTGCCTCCCGAGTGCTGGGATTAAAGGCGTGCGCCACCACTGCCGGGCTGAGAAATAATATTCTAAACCGCCTAAAATATAAGATTGGGTCAGGTGTGATGACTCCATATCCACCCCTCACACCTGTAGCATCCCCCCAAAAGAATATTTAAAAATATTAATTAAAAGCAAAGCAAAACAAACAAAAAACCCACTTTGCTCCTCCGTCTTTCCTGCCTCTCCAACACCTCTTCATTCAACTTAGTGGCATTGAAAGCTGCAGTGTGTCATGAAATATACCCCTTTGTCCAATCAACTGTACTTGAAAATGTTCACTACCTGTTGGTCTGGTTCAAGGCCTCTGGCTTCTGGTACACCATCAGTCATGGACCCTCACCAAAACTCCTGCTGTTGCCCTGAGTCTTAGAGATTCTGCGGCTGTGGTTCTGCAGGACCAGTCTCTCCACACACTCTGGCAGGTCATCGATGGGGTAGATGCTGGGGCGGACCCACTCAAAGTCCTGGATGTGGGTTTGGGTTGTAGCTGATTTGATTAGTCTGGGCTGCTGGGGCTGCTCCCCTCAGGCGAGGGGTAGGGCCAGTTATTCTGTACCCAAGCCACAGGGGCCAGCTTTCCCACACCTGTGGTGTGGGACCATTTCTCCCTGAGTATGGGGTCAATCTCCCATGATGGGGCGGAGCCAACTCTTCTTGCAGTGACCAAGAAGGGGCAGGACTAACCAAAACTCTTCCAGGGCCAGCAAAGGGTAATGCTGGCTCAGCACAGCCCTCGGATTTCAACATGCAGGGTTCCTATAACCCCTGTGGTAACATGGGCCACAGAGAGCACACAGACCCTAGCTTCAGCAGGACCACAAACCCAGACATGGCCCTTGGCTGTAGCTAGGGCCTGGATGTCATCATGGCCCCAGGTGGCAGTGCAGGTCACTCAGATCTGTATGGCCCTGGCTGCAGTGTGACCTTCAGATACCAACATGGCCCCAACTGGCAGCTCAGTCCCCAGGCATCCACACAGCCTTCAATGGCACAGGAACCCCAGATAGACCCTTGGCTGCAGCTAGGGCCTAGGCAAGTCCAGACCATGAGATCCCAAGTGGGCCTACGGCTGTTTTCCACCCACCCAAGCTGTGAGGATCTAGGCATACCCATGGATCCAAAACTTCCTGTTTTAAGTTAACAATGTGATGACCATTTATCTTGAAGGTTATTGACCTCTTCAAGGGTCTTTGAGGCTGTTCTAACCTTCTTGCTGGGGGCTTGCTTTATTCTCTTGCCTGGGTCTGACTCAGTCAGGTGTCTGGTGACCTAGCCTCCAGTTAGGTGTGAAGGTCTCCTCCTTCCCTCTGCCTACCTGTGTCTTGCACAGCAACTGGGCACCACAGCATCTGGAAGCCCCTTGCTCGCTTGAACCCATAATCTCCTTCCCTTCCTGAGCCTGCTCTCCCCAATGTGAGACTCTGAATTACAGGCAGGGGATGAAGGCTAGCCTGGGAGGGGTCCCAGCTCTGCTTTGAGACACTGGCTCTTCCTCTCTGTGGACACACCCACAAGGGTGGAGCATGCAGCTGGAACTCTCCGCTTCCCACAGCTCAGCTCCATCTAGCTCCTCCTCGGGGATGCTCCCTGACGTGGAACTGCTGGGCAAAGGTCTCAACTGGGCCCATTCAGGAAAGGCGGAAGAGGAGCTTGCTCTCCCAGGATATGAGACCCCTGTGGCTGGAAGGTAACCGCTCTGAGGGCTCACAGTGCTGGGAGATAGATGCCACAAAGGGTCCACATGGGTGGAGAGAGGAACCTGGAAATCCAGCTGGAGCTAGATCCCAGAATGGAAACATCTCTTCTCCCTGCCTCTTGCACTAGCCACCCCAGGGCACTAGATCTCAACAATCCTTCCGTGCAAGGCCCTACCCTGCCCAGAGGAGGGGCTCTTCCAGTTGCCTGGAAGCTATTGCCATAATCTAAGTCTCAGGTGGCCACAGATACCTTTGTAGAGTCTTGGAGCCTCTTGTTTCTTGTCTATAAGGCAGATGCATCCTGGAACCCTCACCCGTATGTGGAGGTAGGGTGGAGTGTGGCTCCTTACCAGGCTTTACCAAGGTCCTTCCAGACCAGACTGGCAACCTCTAAGTGCCTGAGGAACTGGCAGGGTGGCATTCCCGGACTGTGACTCTGGGGCTAAGGTCTCCAGCACCTCAAGGGGAGGTAAGAAGATAAGCCGTGAAGCCATGGTGGTGGGGAAGAAGGCGCACCTGACACCTGCTCTCCCAGGGGCCGTCCCTTTACAAACAGTCCCTTTACAAAGGAGAGAACAGGTACAGCATCATTGTCCAGGGCCATGGTGGGGTATCTTGTGGCCACTCTGGTTTATGACTCTAGCTGGAGAGTTGGACAGAAAGAAAGTGGTAAGTGGACAGGCAGGGGTTTACTTAGATGAGGTCCAGCCCCTCACCCTTTCTCCTTCCCACACACAGATGGGCCGCCCGGGACTCCCAGAGGAGAAGGTCTCCGACGCCCAGCTGTCCGGGGCTCCAGATGCCCCTGGAGATGCTCCTGATGACGACATTCATGGTATAGAGGATTCAGACTTGGTGCTCTCTGTCACCCTGGGTACAGCCCTCATCCTACTGTTCCTCCTAATGTCATTCTGGCTGGCTTGGCCACGCTGCCACACCTCCTACCAAGTGGGTTCCTGAGTGGAGGGCAGCAGGACAGTTGGGCTTCTAGCCCCACTCTGGGTCAAGGACACTCAATGCTGCGGGAAATTGTTGCAGGAGCCTCCCGTGGGGGCTCAGCCTGGACTCCTATATTTGGGCAGCTCATGCTCACCTGGCCCAGTTCCCTTGATGCCTGGTTTTAGTCATGTTTCCCATCTTCATAAAGCCATGCTGGGGACTTCAGATAAAGCTGAATGACTTCAGTCACTTGTGTCGATGAGTGGGGATAATTGTGTGGTCAACTCCTCCATTCTGGGGCCTCAGCTTCCCCAGTATTCAAGGTAGGATGGCAGTGCCTGCTTCTGGGTATTTTGAGGAGCATGTCCAGTGGGAAGGCCTTCCGTGGTCACCTCTGTATATATAATAATCCCCCAGGTCGCCAGCCTCCGATTCTACAGTATTCACCCACAAGATTCATAGGCATAGATAGGCGAGGTTTCCAAAAGATGTACTGGTCTCAGTAGCCACCTGGTGGTAGAAAATAGAATTGCACCTGCATAGAGTTTCCCTTTGGGGTGTTCCAGGGATGGATGGGCAAAAACAGTTTTGTTTTGTTTTGTGGTGTGAAATTTTGAGATTTTGTATGAGCATGGATCCAATTACCCAGTGCGAACTACTTTGACATTAACTACTGATGTCTGTTCCCCATCTCTTTGTCTCTTGGTGGCTCTAAAAGCCACTGGAGAGGGAGCAATTCTCCTATCTTAAGGAGTGTGTGGAGGGAATAGCTAGTGGCTGCCTTCTCAGGACACTGTGCTTTCTTGCCTTAGGCAGCCTGGATTCCCAGGGATCAGGACTGATCAGCAGGTCCGTGTCTGGTGGGTGGTGTCAAGAGAGTGTCAAGGTTGGGTCTGCAAATACAAGACGTGGAGCAAACCTACCTCAAGAACCCTGCAGGCATCCACATCCCACAGGATCTCAGCTCTGCCAAGCCTGGGGGAAGGGTTTACTGAAGCTTGCGGAGAATGGGCTGGGTAATCCAGGGCTACTATGGCCAGAGGCTGGCAGGAGGCTCTGGGGTATGAAGGGGTATTTCCAGGAAGCCTGTCTTAGACTATGGGAAGGCCAGAGACTATGTTCTTGCTTTTGAAATGCTGATTTTCCCTCCAGGAACTCAGGGTCTTGGGGAATTCCCAGAAGCAGGAGGGGGAGGAAGTGAGTGTCAGGGAGGCCTTGAACTCTGATGTCTGAACTATTCTTTGCCAATGTCAGGGTCCCAGCACAGGGTGCTGTTCCTTCCTGGGGGCATTGAAACACATGGGAACAAACTCCTCTGACCCAGCAAGACCTCAGTCCAACACTGGGGCCCTGTCTGCCTGGGCAAGGTGAGACATGGACAGGGGCTTTAGGAGGCCCGAGAGATTTGGAGGGGTGGAGGTGTAGTGCCTGAAGCAATGGCTTCAAAGGGCAAAGGCTGGGCGCTGGGTGATGTTTTTCACTAGCCAGGGTAAGAGGTGGCATGATGAGGAGGGGAGTCCAGGGAAAGAGGGAAGCGGGACTCTCAAGGGGCCACTGTGGGACTGACTCCACCGTGAGCCTCTGAGTGTGAGAAGTAACAGAGTCTCGAGCATGGCTCCCAATACCACTGGCCATCTTCTTTCTCAGCCCTACCCCTGCTGGAGTAGAGACGCCACAGCAAGACACTTGGTCGCTCTTCTTCTCTGGGCTTTCACTCTTGTCCCCTTGGGTGCATTGGTTAGATAGCAACTCTGATCCCTTTGGACCTTAGCGCAGGTTGTCACTTTCTATCAGGCGTGATCCCAATTCCCTCGTCCCTCTTGACAGAGTTAGAAGACAAGCATCCTTTTTCCTGATGGCTGAGATTAATTTTGCAAACTTCAGGCATTTGTATCAGCATCATCCAGGCTCAGGAGAGCTGGGCAGTGGGCAAAAGTTTAGCCAGACCTGTCTACCTGAATTCCAGGCTCCACCCATAGGCCTAGGGCCAGCAAGCTAACATGCAGGCCAGGGCATGTGTATGCACTGTTGAACAGGACTCATGAAAATGGCCTGTGGTTTCCATGTTTCCAGGGGCCAGCTTGCACCATCTCTCCCCGTTCCTGAACTCTCACTTGCCCCGGTCATCGCCTCAAGTACCTGGGGAGAGCGCATGCCGGGAAGACATAGACTCTGCAAGGAAAACATTGTTTTGTATAATCCAGTGGCCCATTCTGTAAACATTGTGGTTCTGCCTTGGGGTTTTTCCTGCTTTTCTCCTGCCTCCCGCTCCCCCAGGGAGCACCAGGCAGCCAGATGCCTGAGGTTAGGAAATATGCACTTTTGATGGGTTGTAGAGGGTGACGGGATGGACTTGGGGGCTTTACCAGGTGTGTCAGAGAATCGGGAGTGGGGCTGATTGAAGTCCTCCAGAGGCTTGCAGAGAGACTGAGTGTGTGTGTGTGTGTGTGCGTGTGTGTGAGTGTGTGTGTACACGCATATTTCTGCATGCACGTGTCCATGTGGAGGCAGCCGCAGGGGTGGGGTGGGGTGTAGCTCTCTTCAGGAGCTGGGTATGGAGGGAAACTGATAGACTACCAGTCGGGTCAAACACAGGTGAACACTTACAGGGAGGGGTCAAGGGGCTCACTGAGGCACAAGGCCAATGCCTCCTTGGGGACAGAGGTGGCTTTCTGTTGTTCAGGAGAGCAGCTGGAGGCAGCATTCAGTACTGTGTCCTTTTCCAGTTATGAAGTACAGGCTGGGTTCTTGGGCAGGGTTGGCACTAGGCCCTTACTGGAAACATCCTGGAGTTTTTCTATCTGATAGGCTAGGACTGTCGACTTCCTTCTCACTTGGGATAAAGGGCGTGGGCACTGTAAGGTGCATGTGGTATGCTCCACAGCTGGTAACCCTCCCCCACCACTTGTGCACCCCGGGGGGAGACTCGAGGGGGGGTGTTACTGTCTTCAGAAGCAGGAAGAAGTTCAAAAGAGTGAAAAGTTAATGAATACCTGCTGTGCCCACCTGGGGCCCACCTCCTTGTAGC
>PVIU01002642.1:57367-166176 GCA_004026605.1 Ondatra zibethicus
TCCCTCCCTCCCTCCCTCCCTCCCTCCCTCCCTCCCTCCCTCCTTTCTTTCTTTCTTTCTTTCTTTCTTTCTTTCTTTCTTTCTTTCTTTCTTTCTTTCTTTCTTTCTTTCATTTTGAGACAGGGTTTCCCTATGTAGCCCTGACTGTCCTGGAACTCATTTCGTAAACCAGGCTGGTCTTGAACTCAAGATCCGCCTGCCTCTGCCTCCCAAGTGCTGGGATTAAAGGCGTGCACCACCACCGCCCAGCTGAAGCTGTTTTCCTTGCTCGAGAATGACATTACATTTTTTGGATGGCTGGATACTTCCTGGCGGGAAGTGGGCTGAGTGACAGCCCCACAGCCCTGCGCCTCTTTCTTCCCTGAGTATTCAACCTGTCTCCTGCTGTCCTGACCAGCCAATGTCAGGGTCAGGCCAAGATCCCTCTGGTTCCTTGTTCAGACTGAGGCCAGATGGAGGCTCGGGGCCACAGGTGGCCTGAGATATTTCCTTTGAGTTATTTTTGGCTGGAGCTGGCCTGTGGACTCCTAGCCAAAAGCAATTACTAAATTTTCATCTTGTTTTGCCGACAGTTTAGATTATGCCAAAAAATGTTCTGCCGGGAGGCCCGAGGGCACTTCAGGGGAGCAGAGGTGGGTGCGCTAGCTCCCCCGGAAGGGACCGCGTGTGGTTGATGAGACGGAGATGGTCAGGGCAAGTGAGGTCTGTTTATTTATAACTGTGATGTGACCTGTCTGCCTAATCTGCCCCCATACTTTTCCTCTTCTTTGTCCTGTACCAGCAGGGGGCGTTGCCTCCCACCTACACAGAGGAACCTGGGGTGCCCAGGGTTTAACCACACTCCTGAAAGCCTTTTAGCAGGGAGGCCAGGCTCTGCTCTAGGAGCTAAGGGTAGGCTTGACCCTACAGAGGGTAAACTAGGTGGGGACTGGAAAACTCCAGAACCCAGATAGAATGTGCCCTAGACCTTCTTCTTCACCCAGGCCCCAGGCAGCTTCTACCGCCACAGCTTCCCCCTTACCAGCAAACTGAATGACAGACAGACAGACATATCCTTCTAAGTGTCTACACTGCTGGATTCCACTGCTTACTTACACTACTCGGGGTAGAGGTGGGGGTGAATTCCATGGTCTAAAAGGACAGCACATCCTAGCTGGCTAGTGGTAGGAGGGAGGCTGCCCTAGGGGCTTGTATTATTCCACAAGGACCCACTAGTTAGCGTCCTTAACCCCTGGAAGTCAGGCTCTGGAAAGCTGGGAATTGGTCTGTGACCTGACACACTGGGTAGTGGTAGCCCTGAAGTTGACACTGGGACATAGCATCACTAGCCGACCCCTCCCCCCCATCCCCCCACCCCCGCCCGGGCTGGTCCAGGTCCTGGATAGCCTAGCTTGCAGTATACACACTGCTGAGCATTCGTTGCATTTGGCCTCGTGGGTGCACTCCATGCTGGAAACCCCTTCCCACCTGATCTCCCTGCCTCTTTCTGTCGCATATTTCACTGTGAGAAGCATCAGGGGACTAGACCGCTGAGACTCCTGCCTCCACAGCGAAGCATAGCCCAGGCTTGCGTTCGCCAGGCCAGCTGTCTGAATACACAGCTGCCTGGCCTTCTCCCTTCGGCCACAGTCTTCCAGAGGGCTGTGTGGGTGGCGCCCATGGGAACATACTATCCCAGTATCAAAGGGGGGCTGGCCACACTAACGTGGCATGTCATGGAGCTCCCCATGGAGATGCTGCCTTGCTTTCTCGGTTTTCTTGAGTCCCCTTCATCTAGATATAAAGTGAGACAAAAATCATAGGCTCCTTGTACTGTAAGGAGAGTCTTGCCTGTCAAGGAGGTCCTACTAGTGTGCAAGGGCTGGTGAGTTGTACATATGGGTGTGCAGGGCTGGGGCCTGTATTCCTTCGATCATGTGTAGCACAGGGTCCTATAGAAGGAGCTGTGGCCAGCAGGGGGCGCCTCTGTGTTGGGCCTGGAGAGCTACCGCTGGCAGATCACAGGGCCCACTAAGATGTGGTGCTCCCAGGTTGAGCAGCATTGCTGAGCACCCAGGCGGGAGAGAGAGGCCAGTCTCTTCTCTCTCTTGCTTCTCTCTTCTCTTATAGGTAGTACTATGGGTCCATCTCCATACTTCCAGCCTGGTATCTTTAGAAATCTAGACAACATATCTACATTAAGCCCTCCAGGCCCTAGGGGCTTGGTCACAGAATGGCTGCATGGAGTGGCCTGCAGCTCAGTGGTACTCTGGCTTGAAAACCCATCTCAGCCATACGTGGAATGTGGGACTTATGTAAAGGACACATTTTCTCCCAGATCTAGAAAGCCCCACACACTTGTCTGGGTAACTGATACTCCAGAACTTGTGGGTTTTCAGATGAAGGCTAGCCTATACCAATTAACCTTTTAGAAATTTATGAGGCCCTCTCTTGGATTCCTTGGGCCCCCAACTCCAAGATCCCATGCTCCATCTAATCTGTATGAAGTGCCCTGTGCTTCTGTTTGCTCATGGGGCTGCTCAGGACTGGCATCTGCAGAAGTTCTTCTCCCCCACTCCATCCCCAAAGCTGGCTGGCCTGGTGCAGACTTGATGACCTGGAACCAGCTCCTGGCCTCTGGGAAGCCCAGCTGCAGCTGACTTGGCCTTCCCCCCAGCGGGAGCTGAAACCCTTGACTCCTCCAGTCGCTGGCCAGCAGTGGTCAGGCCTCTGGAAAGGATTCCTGGGGTGCGGTGGCGGCTGGCTGGCCACAGTTCAGGGCATGGATCCCTGCAAGACAGGCACCCTCCTGGGAACTCCTGTCTGCCCATCTTGCTCAGACTGACCAGGTGGTCTGGGAGGGGCAGATGGAAAGCCAACACTCATAGATCACACTGCAGGGACACAGGGTATTTTAGGGACCCTGCAGGAACAGGACACCGGTGTGCACCAGAAAGCCTGTGGTGGTCAGAACAAATGACATTAGGCAGTCAGGGCTAGGGTCACACTTGCCATTGACCTGGGGCACAACACCCAACTTCCCTGCCTTTTTGAAGCGTCAGCTGTGGAATTAGAGTGGCAATTCAACACACCAGGATGGGCCATCTCAGCAGTTAGATGGGTCATTTCTTGTAATGGATTGGGAGCAGCAGGGACCAAAGAGACAGACCCCAGGGTCAGCAGGCTGCTATAATGGTCTTTTGTTCATTGGTGTGCTTGCGATTTTCTACTACACATGGGCAACTGAGCAAGTTTCTGAGCTCACCCTGAATCATCACTGACTAGTATTAATACTAATTATAATTAGTATTAATTATATTAATACTAAGTATTGCTTATGAGTTGAAAGAGGATAGAACATGAGGCCTCAATGACAAAGCAGGTGATGCTACCTGCTTAATTCTTGTGAACTTGAGACAAACCTAGACATACCTGGGAAGAAGGAAGTTCAACTAAAGAATTGCCTCGGGCTGGAGAGATGGCTCAGAGGTTAAGAGCACTGACTGCTCTTCCAGAGGTCCTGAGTTCAATTCCCAGCAACCACATGGTGGCTCACAACCATCTGTAATAAGATCTGGTGCCCTCTTCTGGCCTGCAGGCATACATGGAGGCTGAACACTGTGTTCATAATAAATAAATAAATCTTTAAAAAAAAAAAAAGAATTGCCTCCATCAGATTGGCCTGTGGGCATGCCTGTGGGGTGTTTTCTTGATTTCTAATAGATGCAGGAGGGCCCAGCCCAGTGTGGGCCAGTGGGCCTAGGCTGTACAAGAAAGGTTGCTGCCTGAGTCATGGGGAGCAAGTATTCTTCTGTGGTCTCTGCTTAAGTTCCTACCTCCATGTTCAGGCCTTGGCTTCCTTTGATGATGGACTGTAACCTGTGAGCCAAATAAACCCCTTTCTGCCCCAACCTGCTTTTGGTCATAGCATTTGATACAGCAAAAGGAACCAATGAGGATTCTGTCTTTAGGAGGCATCCAGACTTGAGTGGGCCAGCAGAGAGCTGCAGGGAAGTTTCCGAGCAGGGATCAGGAGTGGAGAGTGGATGGGTGTTTGGGGTGACCTGTGGCATGGGTGGGAGCCCTGGCTCATCAACAGAAGAAGGCTGGGCATTATGGAACGTGTAAAACAGGATTTGGGGACAGCTTGACAACTTCTTTAATTCCCACAGTGAGACTTCTAACTACTTCCAAGTCCTCCCTAATATCCCCCAGCCACTCTGGTAGAATGCCAGCACCCTGACCCTGCCTCACAGTCAGCCCCAGTTTGGGAAGGCCTCAGAGAAAAGCATGCACGTTCCTCTGGTTGGGATAGAACTGTCCTCCCACCACAGGCTGGGGGACTGCTTTGTCAAGCTGGGATAGGGCCAGGCGAGCCTGAGGACACGCCGTCCCTTGGCCTGGCTTGCTGGAGAGAGGCCCACGAAGGGAATGGTGTCTGACCCTGTGTTCCAGGCAGGGCTGGAGCAGTGTACTTGGATGCAGCTGTGCCCAGCTGTTCTCTGAATGACAGTGGGAGATGTCTGTGTCTTCCTCAGCAGCTCTGCTGACCAAAGGGTCCCCCCCCCACAGGTGCCAGGCCTTTTAAGGGACCCACAACCCTTGAGTAATAGGACAGAGGGCAAGATCTTTTGGCCTGCAGAGTTTGGGGAATGGCAGAAGTTGTGTCCACAGCTCTGTGTGATGGTACCCTTCTCTTGGGCTTACAAAGTCACTCAAAGGTCTGCCACTCACGTCTCTGCCCTCTAAGGTTACAGCAGAGAAAAGACACTGGGACCTTCATCCTCTCTGCTTGCAAAGAGGAGTCTTCTGGCTGGAGCTTTTCCCCCCAGTCTTGCTTGCAGCACCCATCTTCGAAGGCAAGAGGGAAAGTCTCCAACTGTTCTGCAGACCCCCACAAGCAAGCCACCCCTGGGCTTTGGGTTTCCATGTGGTGGTTTCCTGGGGATCTGGGCTCTGTCTCTGGGGATGGAGCAGAAGGGAACCACCTTGAGACTGAGGCTGGGTAGCTAGCTAGTGGGCCCCTCTGAGCACTGCTGTGTGTTCCAGCAGTAGCTTCGTTCCCAAGGAGCCTTCCTTTCAACCCTGTGTCCACTGCCACAGTCGTGGAGGCACAGAGAGGAATGTTGCTGCCACATCCAGCTGCACCTCCAGGACCAGGAACAAGGCTGACTGGGAAGAATGACTGAAGAATAGGCTCCATGATTGTTCACTTGACAATGGCAGTAATACTAAAGACCTGCGTCAGGCTGACTGGCTTCTGAAGTCTGAACTGATCATCTGTTGGCTTCTAGTGAATTAGGCAATGTCCCATGCCTCTGTTTCCTCATCTATAAACTGAGAAAACCCCCCAGTCCTGAGAGAAGTTGGAGAAAACAAATTGCATTTGTGTTTATGCAATGGGTTTATAGAAGAAGAAAATTCAAAATTGAGTGGGTAGGGAGGTAAGTGTGGATCTGGGAGGAATTATGCATGTGGTGTGTGTGTGTGTGTGTGTGTGTGTGTGTGTGTATGGTTTGTGTGTGTGTTGTGTGGTGTGGCGTGTGTGTTATGTATTTGTATATGCACTATATGCTTGGTGCCTTTGGAGGTTGGCAGAGGTCATCAGGTTCCCTGGATCTGGAGTTATGGATGGTGGTGAGACACCATGGGGGTGCTCGGAACTGACCCAGGTCCTCTGAGACAGCAACAAGTGCTCTTAACTGTTGAGCCAACTCTTCAGCCTTTATTGATTGATTGATTGATTGTGCACACGCATACCCTAACACACATGTGGAGGTCAGGAGACAACTTGTGGGAAGTGGTTACTGCCTTCCATCATGTGGTCCTGAGGTTTGAACTCAGGTCTTCAGGTTGGCGTCAAGCACCTTTCCTCGCTGAGCCGTCTCTCTCCTGCTCTTCTGTAGACTCTGGTGAGCAATAGTTGTGAAGATGGAAACAGTACACACCTACTAAGGCAACACGGGAGAGAGAAGAATCAACTACTGAGTAGGAAAGGGAAGAAAAAGAAACAAGGTGGAAGAAAAGCTGGAGAGATGACGCCAAGCTTAAGAGCACACACTGCTCTTGCAGAGGACCTGATTCACTTCCCAGCTGCCATTTTGGGCAGCTCGTAACCACCTGTAACTCCAGGTCTGGGCAATGGCCTCATTGGGCACTTGTATACACACATACACACACACGCACACATGCACACAGGCATGCACGCATCACAGAGTCATACGCTTAAAACAGTGTGATCTGTTGGAAAGATATAGCTTTTTGCCTTGAGTGTGCTCAAGAATAAACCCTCAAAACATGGAAAGCAAAATCTGAGCCAATGACATGGTTTAGTAAGGTAAGGCACTTGCCTGACAACCAGAGTTGAATTTCCAGGACCCACATGGAAGGACACAACTGATTCATGCTAGTTGTCCTTTGGCCTTCACATGTGTGCTATGACATGCATGTGTACATGCACACACACACACACAAACATACTCACATACAAATAAAGGTAGTAATTTTTAAATTGACATAATACAAGAGATTCTAAGTTTTTTGTGAGAATAGGAGAATCATTTACAAGTCAGGTTTATGGAAATACACATCACAAACTCACTGCTTTAGGATTTGTATGTTTTGTTTGTTTGTTTGGCTGTTTTTTGGTGTTTGGTTTTGTTTTGTTTTTGTTTTGTTTTGTTTTGTTTTTGTTTTTTGCTTTTGCTTTTCTTTGAGAGAGGGTTTGTCTGCATAGCCCCGGCTGTTTTGGAACTCTTTGTAGACCAGGTTGGCCGTGAACTCAGAAATCTGTCTGCCTCTGCCACCTGAGTGCTGGGATTAAAGGCACCACAGCCAGCAGGTCTCTATGTCTTTATGACACTGGAGGCAACCCAATTTCCTGATGCTTCAGTCACCTCCGGGAGTCCTCTCGTATCCATGTGCAGCCCTGACACCCATCACTCTGCTTTGGTCTTGGGAGTTCTCCTTTCACGAGAAAACGGTCTTTCTGATGTTAGCTCTGCTGGGTGGGAAGTTGTATCTCAGTGCTTCCCTCCATGGCTAAGAGAGCTGGAGCTGAGATGTAGCTCAGGGATGGAGGGCTGGCCCCGGATGTGTGAGGCTGTGGGTTCCATCCCAGAGCCATAAGAACGGAATAAAAGCTCTCCACTATGTCTATACACATCAGGCTGTTCATCAGCCTTTGGTAAAATGTCTATTCAAACCTTTTGCCCATTTTAAAATTGGGTTTTGTATCTTTCGTGATTGATTTTGAGAATTCACTCATGTGTTCTGTATAGAACTCCTTTGTCAAATATTGTTTTTCTCTGGTGTGTATCTTTTAAAAAAAAAAAACAACTCTTAAATAAAGTACAGTAAGTATCTACTGTCAATCCTGTTGACTGAGATTCAGCTCCTCGGACTTCCATGGTGGAAGGAGAGCACCGATCCCCCTGAAGGTTGTCCTCTGACCTCCACACACCTCCTGTGGCCTGTGCATACCCCCATCCACCCGCTCTCTACTGGCTAGCTTAATGTGAACTTGACACAAGCTGGACCCATTCGGAAAGAGAGAACCTCAGTTGAGAAAATGATCTCACTAGAGCGGCCTGAGGGCAAGGCTGTGGAGCACTTTCTTGGTTAATGATTGCTGTGGGAGGGCCCAGCCCACTGTAGATGGTGCTACCTCTGGGCAGGAAGTCCTAGGGTGTGTAAGAAAACAGGCTAAGCAAGTCACGAGGAGCCAGCCAGTTAACAGCATTCCTCCACGGCTTTTGCTCGAGTCCCCATCTCCAGGCTCCTGCCTTGAGTTCCCGCCCTGACTTCCCTTCATGATGGACTACACGTTCTAAGCTGAAATACACCCTTTTCCTTTCAAGTTACTTGTGGCCATGGTGTTTATCACAGCATGGACCTCTAACTAAGACACATACAGTACATATACACACAAAACAAATTTTAAAAATGTTTAAAAGTTTTAAAAAAACCTTGTTACAATGTATTTTGAAGGGCAAAGATTTTAAATCACGATACTTCAGTTTAAAAAATTTTTTCTAGTTCACACTTGGCATCCTACCTAGGACTCTTTGCTTAATCAAAGGCCACAAAGCTTCTTCTCTATGTTTTCATGTAGAAGTTTCTAGTTTTTCAAGTTAATTTTAGAGTTTGGTATGAAGCAAAAGGTGAGGATTCTTTGCTTCTTTAAAATGTTTTTTAGTGTATGTGCATGGGTGTGTATTGTGTGAGGGTATGCACAGATGTATATGTGTGTGTGAGGGTGTGCACTGATAGAGACATGTGTGTAGGAGAGTGTGGAGGTCAGTATTCCACGCTGTCTTCCTCTGTGACTCTCCACTTTATTTTTGGTGTGTGTGTGCGCGTGCGCACGCGCGTGTGCACATGTGCACATGTATGACTAGTGCCCCCGCCACAGTGCATGTGTGGAGGTCAACGGCAGCTTCGTGGAATCAGTTCTCTCCCTTCCGCCCCTGCACTGGTTTCTGGGGACTGAATTCACCAGGCTTGCACAGGAAGTGCCTTTATCCTCGGAGACACCTCTCAGTTCTCGCCATCTTTTTTGTTTGTTCATTTTTGGAGACAGGGTCTCACAGTATAGCTCTGGCTGTCTTGGTGCTCACTATTTAGGCCAGGATGACCTCAAACTCACCGAGATCTTCTTGACTCTGATTTCCAAGTGCTGTGTTTAAAGACTTTCCCTTCTTTTTGCAAAAGGACACCTTTGATTTTTTTTTTTTTTTGAGACAGGGTCTCACTAGATCTAACTGTCCTAGAACTCTCTGTGGAAACCAGGCTGGCCTCAGGTTGACCTCAAACTCACAGAGATCGGCCTGCCTCTGCCTCCCAAGTGCTGGGATTAAAGGTGCATGCTACCACACCCAACCTGGCATCTTTTGTTTTAAAGGGTTTCTTTCCCAGAGCAGGGAATCTTGCGCCCTCCCCCAGTCACTGACAGAAAGCAAGGATTTCCATGGGAAGGTTATAGAGGATCAACACAACACAAGCAATAAGTTTGATGGGAGGGTTTCATGCAGAGTGTGGAGGACAGTGGCTAGAGAGATGGCTTAGCAGTTAACATGGGGTAGGCAGGGTGGCTCAGTGGTTAAGGGCATGTACTGCTATTGCAGGGGACCTGAATTTAGTTCCCAGCACCCATGTTAATCAGTTCCCAACTGATGTAACTCCAGCTCTATGGGAATTGATACCCTTTTCTGGTTCTGTAGGGAACATAAATCTTGAGAGGAACTGGAGAGTGGCTCATGGTTAAGAGCTAGTACTGCTCTTCCAAAGGACCTGAGTTCGGGCCCCAGCACCCAGATATGGGACTCCTAACTGCCTCTAACCCCAGCTTCAGGGGATGATCCGATACCTTCATCTGGCCTCTGCAGACACTTACACTCACAAGGTGTGCACGTGCGTGCATTCACACACACAAGTAAAAGAAATCCTCAGTGTGAAGAACAAGCCCTTCTTTTGGGATCACATTGTCAGCTAAGAGGGTCACAAACAAGGTAGCCTGTTTTGAAGGACTGTCTTCTAGGCGACTCTTCCCAGACCTCAGTCCTGCTTAGAATAATAACTGACCTTGGTAAAATAGCTTAGGAACTCCCTTTTCTGGAAGTTAAGCAAGAAGACATTGCAGCGATATTTAAGCAAGGGCACCCAGTCCCTTAGGGAGCTGGGCGGCATGGGAGGCACTATTTGCACTGCTCACAGGCCTGGTGAGAGGCCATGCTGCCTCTAGCGGTTTTTGCAGGTCACTGCCTGACATGCAGCAGGTCAGAGGGCAGGGGCCACTGCAGTTCCTGTCCAGTGAGGAGAAGCTACTTCCCAGATGACGACATAGACTTGACAGCCAGCTTCTCCCAGTGCTCACTAGCCAGTAAGCAATGCACAGCCGCTTAGATGGTCACAGCAACATCTTCCATTGGTTACCAGAACAGGGTGCCAGGGGCAGGGGTCCGAACCAGGACTAGAAATGCCCTCCAGCTAGGGCCAGTTGTAGCTCTGTCAGATTATGGTCTCAGGTACACCAAAATGGGACAGTCAAGATGGCTGAGATGCCCAATGAGGTTGCACATGCAACCTCAGGGATGTGGTCCACTGTGGAGTGACCATGAGGATGGGCAGGATGTGGTTCCTGGAGGCCCAATGCAGCAGAGCCGGTGTCTGTAGGAGTGATGAGCCAGACCTCCAGGGTCTCTGAGTTACCCTGTGGGGGTCTTCTGTTATGTGATTTCTAGAGTCAGTTGGCTAACTGGAGGCAGGGTGAGGCTCCCTTCTTCTCCCCTACTCAGTGGCTCCAGTAGCTTGGTCTGAGGCCACTGCTTCCCAGAAGTCTGGAACTGGGGGCAGCACTTATCGGCTGCTATTCTGTGGCTGACTGCTGCTGCTGCTGCTGCGTGTGTGTGTGTGTGTGTGTGTGTGTGTGTGTGTGTGTGTGTGTGTGTGCTGGAACAGCTTCCAGATGTAGCCACAGCCACCCGATAGCCTGGCTCCAGCCGTGGCCTGGGGTCATCAGGCTCCAGTTGGCCAAGCTGTTAGGAAAACAAAACCCGATGAAGGTGAGGGAGACTCAGCTTCTGGAAGGGGAAGGAAGCAAAATGAAGTGAAGGGAAAGGAAAGGGAGGCCCAACCAGGCCAGCCCAGTGCCGTGCTCATTTCTCGTCCTCTCGTGACTTCCTGCCTTTGCCAGGCTGCCTACTTGACTCTGAACATGGGATACTCAGCTGTCCTCCAGCAACTACTACCAAAAAGGTTATCTTGTGGACAGACCAGAGTCCCCACCCTTGCTATGGCCACAATGCATGCTGGTTGGGGAGGTGGAGTTTGCATAAAACACAGACGGACAATTTGGTGCCAACAAGATGATGTCCCATGTGTACCTGGCTCAGAGTTGGAATGAATTCTCTGGATGTACTGGGAGTGGGGGCAGGTGGCCCCTCTACCTCCGTTGTCTGATTTGGGTGGCTTCGGAAGAAGCAGCAGTTGTTGCTGCTAGGGATGCTGGGGGCCATGGAGTGGGCACTTCAGAACTGTCAGGGAGCACACAGGTCAAGATGGACTAAAGGCAAGACCTCTGTGGTCAGTGGCTCATTACCCTCAGCAAGGCAGAAGTGAGAATTTACCTTTCCATCTCTTGGTCATCTGTGCCTGACATGTCACTCCAGAGCAGGGGACCCACACTGGAGGAGGTGATGGCCTCACAGCAACCAAGCTTCCAGACATCCCCAGATCTCAAATGTCCCCTGGCCTGGTGGTGGGCTGTAATTTGTGCTCTGTGTTGAAGTATCCCTTCGCTCTCCCTTTTGCCCCATTAAGGTGTGGGGAAGCAAGACACTAAAGAGACAGAGTGGCCATGATGCTTTGTAACACAAGTTGGTCCCAAAAGCTTTGGGCACAATGGGCTTCAACAGTACTCCCAGGAGAGGACAGCCCTGGAAGGCTGGGGACAAGGCCGGGAGACACTGTGTGGACACATCTCTTTAATGGGCCACCAGCAACAAAGGACCTGCTGGGCTCCACGGCACACACCGTTCAGAGGGCAGCCAGGAAGCTCTTCTCCCTCTCTCCTCCTCTCTGCTCTAACAGGCTTTCTCTTGCCTGGTGGTATCTGAACACACCTCTTCCTGGCCACCCTTTGCCCATATCTCCACTCAGGCCAGAGTCACCCTGAAGTTTCAGTCCTTGGGACCAAGTCCATTTGCTATCCCCAGCACAGGCCACATGCAAAGCTCACTCACCTGCCATTTTGGTTTTCCACCTTTAGTCTCAAATCTGACCTTTCCCAGTAACCTTTCTGAGTTATTCAATTTATAATTCTTAATTTAGAGCGAGTTGATTTCGTGGAAATGGGGCATTTGGTGCCTCCGCTGGGGCTGATACCTCTTCGCCTTTGACAATTTTATCAGTTATTTTTCTGTCACTCTAATAACAAGTCATGACCAAAGGCTACCTAAGGAATTGCGAGTTTATTTTGGCTTATGGTTCCAGAGGGATGAGAGTCCGTCACGGTGAGGTGGAGGCATGGCAGCACATGGCAAGCCTGGTGGCAGGAGCAGGGAGCTGAGAGCAGCAAACACAAAGCAGAGGGAGCAAACAGAAGACAGGGCAGCACTAAATGCTCTCAAATCCTGCCTCCAGTGATGGACATTCTCCAACAAGGCCACACCTCCTAAACCTCCCCAAACCACGCCACCAGCTGGAGACCAAGTTTTCAAATCCCTGAGCCTATTGGGGGGGCGTTTCTCATTCAAACCACCACAACAAAGATCATGAAAGACGGTGATATCACCATTGAAAAGTGTCATCAAAGAGATATGGAGGTGGCTCAGGTGGCGGAGTGAATTCAGATCCCCAGGATTTACTGCAAAGCAGGGCGTGGTGATGATGCCTGTGAGACAACGAAGTGGAGATTAGAAAAAGCCTGGACATTCACCGGCCAGAGAGCCTGATGTGTAGAGCAAACAACAGAGGCCCCGTTGCAAACCTGAAATTGTCCTCTGACTTCCAGATGGCCTTCAGTGATGTATTTCCTTCAGCAAGGCCACCTCGCGCGCGCACACACACAAACACACACACACAAACACACACACACACACACACACACACACACACGGGGAGGGGGATGGAGGGAGGGAGGGAGATTTAAAAACATTCTAAAGTGTCATTAAAAATGTTGTTCTGGCACAGCAAAGAGAATCAGTGGGCAAAAGTGCTTGCTCCGCCAGCCCTGATGGCCTAAATTCAGTCTGTGAAATCCCTGGACCCTACCCCAACAGCTGTCCTCTGACCTTTATGCATGTGCAGTGGCGTGTGTGCACCTACACGCTCACCTATCAATCTCTCCTCTCTCTCTCTCTCTCTCTCTCTCTCTCTCTCTCTCTCTCTCTCTCTCACACACACACACACACACACATAAAATAAATAAAAATATCTAAAAATGGAAAGATACCACACCTGAGCCCACTAAACTATTTCCCAGCCCCTATCTGCTTCACTTAATCTTGAGAAGATTTAAATATCAGATTCTGTTTAAATGGGCAAACAGAAGCTAAGAGCACCCATGAAATCTGCCTGAGATTGCACAGAGAAGGCTGGAACCTGACCCGCCTGGATCGGTCCACGTGCTGTGTCCACCGGCCCAGCTCTCTTCTTTCTGATTTTCATTTCCTAACGTTTTTCCAGGTCGGCTTGGTTCTGCCTTAACTCTCTCCAAGGGACGGCAGGGAGGCTGCTGATCCTGTTTTTAAAGGTAAACAGTTTGCAGAGGTAGAAAAGGGGGCTGAGGTCAGCTAAAGAATCAGGGTATGTGGTCCTGGGTCCCCATGCTTGTGCTTAACCAGCTCCTCAGCCAGCAGGATGGACACATGGAACAGCTAGCCCATTCCATCTGTCCTGGGCCATTCTAGCTCTCCAGCCCCCCCTTCTTTCTTTCTGTTCCTCCTCAGCCAAGACCCTGTGGTTGGCCTGCCCACAGAGACCCAGTGCCCAGCATGCTGCCCCAACTACAATCCCAGCTCTTCAAGCAGGACAAGTCTGGGAAGCGGGTGGGGAGCTGTAAAGCCCTTTTAAAGGAGCAATAAAAGTTTTGGGTTTCAGATCTCTTCCTGAAGAAGAGAATAACAGAGACAGGAAATTTCAGTAGCAGACTGACAGAGGCAGGCGGCAGCGCGCAGACGGCCTCAGACAAAAACACCTCTGCACGCAGGTCCTGGCGGCTGCCCAGGCGCTCTCCTGCTCCCCAACAGCCTCTCCCCTGCTGGGGGAAGCCAGGCTGCTGCCACAATGGACGGTTGTGTCTACCTAGCTTTAAGTGTTTACACTGTCCCTCTCCATTTGCCTTGCTGTCCAAGGTAGGGCACACTCTCACCCTGAGTGGGGCCCCAACGGGGTGTGCCAGGAGGGTATGTGTGCACACTTACTGTGGGACCAAGGCCAAGATGCATTTGCCCTGGACACTGAGATGACTGTGGTCATGCCCAGGCACAGGACGGCTGTGATGGGTCTGCGCCCACTCATCTTCCCAGATTTAGATGTGACAGACTAGGAGGAGGGCCCCACCCTCCCACCCATATCCTGTCAGGGAAGCCCCAGCCAGATCTGGGAGTCCCAGCCTCTCTGTTTCTGCCCCTTGTCTTAACTTGGGATTTCTCAAGTCTGAACATCCCGGGAACTTAGAAACAAGGCTGTGGGGGTGGGGGGGTGGGGGACAGCATAGGACACTAGGGTTCAAGCTGAGCTTGAAAGGACCATGTCTGATTTTGAATTGAAGTATGTCTTTGGCAAGTGTGCCGGAGACAGGGACATGCACAGGAACCAAGCGCAGGGCTAAGGCTTTAGCTCGGGCGGAAGGCTACGCACTGAGAGCACGGGGTGTCCACGCTACACTGTCCTCAGCTGCCACAGCAGCCCGTTCTTATTACACGCCGAGTGTTCACTGTGGACCCAGGGCTACAGCTCCCCAGCTGAGCTGGAGGTTCTTCCTCACAGCATGCCAGGATCTGGCCCTCGTCCATGTCAGCTCACCCCTGCACATACACAAAAACTTCTCTGTCTTTGTCAGGGGCCGGCTTGATGTCTCTCAGAGCTGTCTCCCCATCTCCTCCATCTGAATGCCCACATTATAACTTGGCCCGTTCAGTTTGTGCATTGTGTCCATTTCACCTCCATGATCACTGAGGTCCTCTATCATGTCCTTGACATACTATCTCCTCCCCCTCTGTGCGTAGGGGGAGAGGGGAGGTCTAATTCTGTACCGTGGACTTGGAGTTCAAATGCACCCCCTAGTCTCTGCAGTCCTGTTCATGACTGCTGCTACTTACAGTTCTGACTCAGTTTACCAACATGATCAGCTGCCCCACGAGGGGACCCTGTATCCATACAGCAGCAGGTTTCCTCAGGCAGCGTGGCTCTTCAACTCCTAGGAGCACCCATAGTTTTTCTAAGCACTCTGTAGACAGGGATATCAGTGTGCATGCTTTTGGGTCTCCCCATAATGCGAGATAGGAGAGGATGTTCTGTCTAGAGCCCTAAGTAGCTGGATAACCTTGGAAGCCCTCTTTGGCTCCACAATGCCATGACTCCCAAATTCCAGGGATGCAGAGATCCTGGGCTGGACAACAGCAGGGTTCAGAGTCATTGGCATCTAAGAGCTGGTCCTTTCTTGCTAGTTTGGAAGTGCCAGTAGCCGCTGGGGAGGACAGTGGCTCCTTTCTTCCTGTCTTCCCCTCCTGACCCTGATCAGCATCCCAAGATGTCAATGTAGACATTGGAAGAGGCCACAAGTGGAGTGCCTAGGGAAAGCCCTGGGTGCCATTGCTAGGTCTGCAGCCACTGTTCTGTGTTACTAGCATCCATGGTCCTCAGTATTCTCATCTGCAAACTGGGCTCAGGACTGTGCCCAGGGCCCCTACAAGCAGGCATGGGAGCTGAGATGCTTGGAGGGGTAAGGGTACATTCTGGAACCCTAGAAGCCAGGCACAGGCTGCAGTGGCTGAGGGCTGGAGTGAGCCTCCTAATCTTCCGTGACTTACAGTCTTGGCCAGGTGCCCAGAAGGCTCTCATAAATCAGCAGCACCACCAGGGAGAGCCCGTCAGTATGGCCCTTTGGCTGGGCCACCCGTGGCTCCTCCCTGCTCAAGGACATCTTGTTGCCTCCAGTTTCCCAAGAGTGGCTACAGAGCTGGAGGCAGGGTTGCCGGCTTGGGGCTGGGGTAAGAGAGAGAAGTGATGTGCTGGGGACACCCTGCAGGCACCTGCTTCTGGAGGGGCCCAGACATCTCACCTGGCTTGTTTCATCTCTGCCTCTCACATGGGGTGAGCAGCTCTGGGTCAGCTGTTTGTCCTATGGAAGTAAGAGGTGACCCAAAGGAGGCCTGGGCTCTAGGACACCCTGTGTCTCCCTGGTGTGTGAGCTCGTGTGATATGTGTTTAAGGTACACAGGTATATGTCGCGCGCAGGTGTGTGTTTACATCTGCCTGTGTGGTATGTGCCTGTCTGTGTGTGACTGGAGGCCAGATGAGGGCGTAGCAGCAAGGTGAGTGAGGCCTCCATATCTCAGTGCCCTTGTCCCTACTCTGTTCCTGGTCTTCCCCCTCTGAGTTTTATTTTTATTTGGTTTTTATATCTATTTATTTTTATGTTTTGTGTGTGGGTGTTTGCTTCCAAGTATGTGTGTACCACATGTGTGCCTGGTCTTTTGGAGGCCAGAAGAGGGATCTTATCGTGATCACATCCTCTAGATCTGGATTTACAGACAGTTGTGAGCTGCTGAGTGGGTGCTGGGAATTGAACCTGGGTCCTCTGGAAGGGCAACAAGTGCTCTTAACCACTGAGCCGTCTCTCCAGCTCTCTGTTCCTTTTCTTAGGAGCCTCAGAGGCCAGACTATGTGCTGTGTCTTCCTTACCTGATAAACGAATCCTAGTCCCTAGGAGCCAGGTTTGAACTTTCTGAGGTGCCCCATGACATCATAGGCTGTTCTATCATTAAAAGGGTCTGAGGCCAGAGATGGAGTGAGGCCTATGGGCAACCTCTGCCTACCACCAGGGCTTAGAAGGGATGGTGGCAGGGAAGGGACAGGTAGAGATGGCCGAGAAACATGGAGTTGTGGGTGTTTGTGAAGGTAGGCACCCAGAAGGCTAGGCTGAGGGGTCAGCTGGGAAGAGAGGAACATTCAAACCAAGTGGTGGAGCTGGCTTCCTTCGGAGGTACAGGAGGTGACTTAGGAGAGATTGCCAGGGCCTAGTGGGTGGAGACCGGATGTGGGTAGCTGCTCCCTTGAAGAGGCACCATCTGGAGACATTAATAAGTCCCAGACAGGTGTAGGTAACTTCCTGCTGACAGCTGGGCCTTGGGTCATCAGGAAAGGGGATGACTGGGGGTGCTGGGAAGATGCAGGCTTGTGAGGTGATGTCTGAAAGCTGCTGTGGTGGCTGCCATGCCCTGCCATGCCCTGCTATGCCCTGGTCCCCAGTCTGTCACAGACAGGACTGCCCACAGTACAGTACAGTCCCAGCAAGGCCTGGCCCAGGGCTATTGCCTGCACCCACCTTTCCTTCAGGGCCCCAGAGTAAGCTTCAGGCCAGTAAACTGAAGATCTACAGTGTACCCCGCCTCCAACCCAGGTCTACCAGCACCTGCTCTTAGGACAGCTGCTGATCCTGACAGGCACTCCCCCAGGACCGGAACTATAACACTTCAGCGTCCAGGCTTGTTCTAGGAACCAGGTGTATGTAAGATACTCTTGGAGGCTAATGACTAGTGGCCGATTAGGAGTTTACGCTGAGTGGCTTGATCTAAGACCTGGCTAAAGGGATGGGACCCAGACAGGGGTGTGCAAGCTTGGGTCCAGGCCAAAGCTGGTTTCACTGGCTCCAGCTTCCTAAAAGGTGGGGGGAGGTTTCAGAGCCTGGGCAGGGGGTAGAAGTGGCAATACCAGTTCTCTAGAGAAAGCAGACAATCTAGGCAGGCAGGATTTGGGGACAAGATAACCCCTGTTGTGCATGCTGCTGGGCTGGGACTGTGACCAGTATCTACTGACCTAGAGATCTGCCAGGCACATCTATGGTTATGAGGTCTTGGAGGAGGAAATTCTTTTTTTTTTCTCTCTGCAACGTAATGAAACAATTGGTGAACAAGGAGTCCGTGGGTCCCTAAGCAGCGTTTGGCAGAGTGTAGCAAGTCTGTTGGTCTCTTGGGGTGCAGAAGAGACCATTTCTCATTGACACACCACATGGGAAAGAGTAGAAAGTATCTTGAGAGAGATGGTGGGGCTGCCAGACAGAAAGTTAGGGGCTAGAACAGGGGCTGTGGTCAGACACAAGTGCAGCAGAGGGTGGAGAAGGTCAGCTTCGCTGGGGCCCCCGCATTCCCAGCCTTCTTGTTGACCTTGGGCAGCAGCAGGACGAAGGACATGGCCAGGGCACAGTGGTAGAAGCTGTGGACATAGGTGTAATCCCATTCCTGTGGAGGAGAGTGAGTCAGTCTGGGGCCTTGGCCCCTTCCCTCAACTAAGCCCTGCCAGCCATCTGTGCCTCTGCCAGTCGTCCAGCTCTGAGAAGATGCAGAAAGGTTCTCTGCCTCCCTCTGTCCCCTGTCCCCCGGGTTCCGGGCATCAGCTCTGGTCTCTTCCGGAACACGCATGTTAGATCTTCTAGGACATGCAAGCTTCCTGAAGTCAGGGCCTGATTTGACTCCCTGTGACCCTCAGGTCCATGCAGGCTTTGATGCTAGCACACTGGGGATGGGGAGTACCAACTTCAGTTCCCACCACAACAGAATGCATGACTTGGAGCCTCCCTGTAAAACCAGCCTATCCTTCTCTTAATAGGCTGAGCCATTTCCAGAGGGCTCCATCCCCTCCCCACAGGCCTGGTACCTCAAAGAAGAAGCGAAGCATCAGGGCCAGTGCCCCAAAGCAGAGACCAGGGCCTATCTGCTGAGTGTAGATGCTCTTGTCTGGGTACAAACCCTTCTTCTCCTTCATCTTCTTCAGCTGTGGGCACAAGGTGAGAACATTAAGGTTTTTGGGGTGCAGCACAGGGAAGGGCCCCTTCCTGAGTTGTCTGGGCATGATCCGTCCCCTACAATCTTCAGGTAGAAGTGCTGCACCCCCATTCCTCTGCATGCCTGAGCACTTCTGTCAATTCTGCAAGGACTGGGCCTCCTTGAAGTAAAACTGACAGAGATCTCTGCCTGAGAGATAGGGCTGGGAATCTCTAGGCCTGTTTTCCCTGGGACCCCACTGCCCTTGTTGCCTCTTTGGGAAGGAGCAAGGCCACTGATGCACTATCTCCCAGCTAGAGGGCGTTCCCATGGAGACTGTTAATAGAGAAAGGGTATCAGCTTATTTGGTACCCATGAGGCCTGTACTCCTCTTCAGGTGGCTTGTGTGGCAGTCTGGGACTTCAGTGACATAAAGGCAAATACGATCAGCGTTACTAGCTCAGTGATCCTCTTCTATGAACCCTGATTTCTCAGGCCCCGTTGCCTTACGTGAGGGTCTGGTGTGTGTTCCAGCTCGGGAAGAGGAGGTATTACACAGACGAGATGGAATACCTGTGGTTCCTCCATGGAATGCAGACCCCTGGGGCCCAGAGGTATTTTAGACTCAGGATGGTTCAGGTTTCAGTGGGGTAGACCATTATACATACCACCATCCGGGGCATGCAGTGGGCACAGGACAGCAACCCTTGACTGCACCCATCACTGAATGCACTGGAAACACAAAGGCCATCACCAGCTGGCCAGAGCTGGCTTTACCAGCAAATGATTGGTGATATGATGTTTCCAGTCTTGTATAACTTGCCATTATTAACAGGAGCAGAGGACTCAGTGAATGGTGTCAGTGCTGAGGGTAAAGCTAATTAGCCTGGGTGCAGGTGGTAGTGGCCTGGGAAGCCTTCATGGGGTCAGCCCCACAATTGTAACCCTGGGGCCCCAGAGAAGTGAAGAATATCCAAGATCACCCATGGGCCTTCCTTGCCCTGGGAACCCCTGTTTTCAGCTTCTGCTCTCCAAGTGTTGTTTCCACACTTCTTCCTCCAAAGGGCGAGACATGGGAAGGAATGCTATCCCCTTTCTAAGAAGCAAGTCCAAACCTACATATCTAGTGGTCTAGGAGATGGGATCTGTGCCCCAGATGTGGATGGCTACAGCCTCTCTCATTCCTGTTCTCACCAGAGACCTGGGAAGCCTGGCATTTAGTCGGGGGTGTTGTAGTGAGGTGCGCGCACCCCTTGTTCCATCCTGCCCGGCTAGCTTACACCCGAAATAATTACACAGAAACTGTATTCATTTAATTACTGCCTGACCCATTATATCTAGCCTCTTTTTGGCCAACTCTCACACCTTAAACTAACCCATTTCTATTAATCTGTGTTTACCACGAGATCGTGGCTTACAGGGAAAGATTCAGCATGTCTGACTCTGGTGATTTTATGGTGGCTCTCTCTGCTTGCCTTCTCTCTCCCAGAATTCTCTTCTGTCTACTCCACCTACCTGATTTCTGCCCTATCAAAAGGCCAAGGCAGTTTTCTTTATTCAATCAATGAAAACAATACAAATAAAGAAGAACCTCCTACACCGGGGGGGGGCACTAACACACAGGTATGCTATCCTGGTTAATTAAAATTCAGTCAGGATGGGCATGCTGGGCTTTAATCCCAGCACTCAGGAGGCAGAGGAAGGCGGATCTCTGTGAGTTGGAGGTCAGCCAGAGATACAAAGTGAGACCTATCTTTAAAAGGTCTAGTCAGATCCAGATCCAGCCAAGGGTAGCAAAGGGGCCATGATGGGCGGGACAAGGAAGCAACATGTGAGGGAGCCTTCATGTCTATGCATTCCAGCTTGTTAATTAGCTGTGCAGAACCCCAGGCCCTTTGCCACAGGAGGCTCTGGCCTCCAGGGTCAGCCAGGGCCAGCTTCACCCCAATTAGAGTGAGGCAGAAGCTCTTTAATGCCCCGCTAAAAGCCAAGTCCAGCAGCCACTGCTCACTGGGACTGCAAGTTTGTCTGCTGAACTCTGTGTACCTTAACTTCACCCTTAACTAAAAAGCAGAATAAAGCCTAGGTTCTTCAGGGCCTGCACAAGTAGGAGATGGCTTGGAAGCTTCCTGCCTGCTTTTACCTGTTGTCCCTTTGCTGCAGATGAATTGGAGGACCCCTCCCTCCCTCCAAAGCACTGCCTGAGGTTCTACTTAGGGGAACCCTGAGATCCAAAGTGGTGTTGCATGCAATATGCACAGACATGGTGTGAAATTGAGCCTGGGCTACCACCTACTTGATCTAAAGCCTGTTGACCTTCCAGGTCTGTGGTTTGGGATTGACTGCTCTGAATAGGGCCTGGGAGACATCCCTGGGTCTAGTCTGCTGTCAGGACTCTTGTTCATGTTGGCTAGCTTAGGTGGGGCCCAGGAGACATTGGGACTGCAGAGGGCAGAGTAAGTGCCAGGCACCAGGGCATCCTCCAGGGGTAATCCTACTTAAAACTCTGCTTCACCCCCACCTCAAACCTTCCTTCCTCTCAAGACCTATATCCAAAGCATGCTTCCTTCAGGCAGGTTCTCCGGCTCAACCTAGCTGCTCTCCAAACCGGTGTTGTAAGCAGCCATTGTCTCTCAGAATGATAACGATGATGTTGATGAAATAATGGCAGTGATGGTCATGATGATGAGTGGTCCCCTCATCTCTGAGTACATTAAAAGCCATGCATGTGCCTGTGTTTAGAAACAGTCTCTATGGGTATTGGACACAGAGCAGAGAAAAGGAGTTTTGGCTTTTCCTGAGGACCAGTAATTACTGATGAGCCAGCAGGGAATAGGGTTTAAGCATCAGTCACTATTTCTAGGGATTCTAGGGTGGCTCACTTCTTATGTTAATCCACTTTCATATAAGGGCATGAGGTATAGGACCCCATATAGAAGAAAGCAAGGTCATGGGAGAATTTCACGTTCCCTGGAACCTGAAATCAGCTGAGACACACATAGTACTCACCCACTTCATAGCGATGATGAGGATGGCCGTACCTATGGGGCCTGAGTATACTCCATAGCCCCAGCGGTCATGGAAAGTCCGCACAGCGATGGTAAGGACACCGAACATCGTGAAGGTTGACCTCTGTGGTTCATCAAAGTCGGCCAGGGCTGGAGAGAGGCATGGGAATGGTGAGCTGCTTCCTTCCCCTTGGCTGTGCCTCCACCCTTGGGGACCCATTGTGTGTCCTCTCAGTCTGGAGGACCCAAAGGCCCAGCTTGGTCCCCACAGGGTCTGAATTTTGGTTATTTGGAGGAAACAGGGGATGCTGCTTCCCTGGATCAGGGTGGCTGGAATTACATGGTAGATGGAGTAATTAGTATTTCCTGGGAATCCTGGGACAAAAGTCTCAAGACCAGAGATATGTGAGTGGGTGAGTGGCACATGGGGCTGAGTCTCAGGAGGGACCATCAGATAGACATGGCCACCTGCGACAGCATCCCTGAGAAACAAGGCTGAGTATTATTTGGTTTCTCCCTTTTCTTTATTTCCTTTCCCTTTCCATTTCTTTCTCTTCCTTCCTTCTTTTCTTATTTCCTTCATCTGTCCTGCTTTTTTCCTCCCTCCACCCCTTCTGTGGTGGTTTGGAAGAAAATGCCCCCCCATAGTCTCACATGGAGTGACACTATTAAGAGGTGTGACTTTTTGGAGTAGGTGTGGTCTTGTTGGAGGAAGCATGTCACTGTGGATAGGCTTTGAGGTCTTAGAATCTTAAGCCAGGCCTGTGTGCCTCAATCTCTTCCTGCTGCCTGCAGATCCAGATGTGGAACTCTCAGTTCCTTCTCCTGCACCATGTATGTCTGCCTGCATGCCGCCATGCTTCCCACCATGATGATAATGGACTAAATATCTGACACTGTAAGCCAGCCCCAATTAAATGTTTTCCTTTATTATAAGAGCTGCTGTGGTCATGGTGTCTCTCCACAGCCACAGAAACCCTAACTAGGACACCTTTCTTCCTTCTTTCTTTTTCAAATTTTCGCAGTGCTGGAGATGGAACCAAGGGATGAAACCTATTGCTCACCAGGTCAGCGCTCTACCACTAAGCCTTACCCCAGGTCCAAGGTGAGGATTTTGAATGGCCCCACTCCTAAAACCCAGGGCTGAAGATGACCCCTAAGAGCAAATGTTCCCTTGAGCCTGGAGGATGTTCTGGGAGACGAAGTCCCTGAACTGAGGGCATGGTGGTCTCTGCAGGACTGAGTGTGGGGACACATTTGCTCCCCCCTTTGTGTGCCTTTTCTTTTCCGGTGTCACAAGTGCTTATTACAGGATTCGCTTATTACAGAGTGTGTGTCTCTTTTAGTAGATTAAGTTGCTGGCTTTGCAAAGCAGAAAGGAGGGAGAGGATCTCAGAGATGGTCTGGGTTCTGGCTGGTGTTGGGGACTGGCTCCAACCCACTGGCAGGGATAGCCACTCACCCATTAGTGAGACCCACATGCTCAGGGCCGTCCCATAGATGCTGAAGTACTCCAGGATGTCGCGGCGCATGAAGCACAGCATAGACAAGCCAGGGCCATCGCAGGCATGGGAGAACTGCAGGGAAAGCACACGAGGTCAGCAGGCCGTGGGCATCAGTGGTGGGCGAGAGCTGGTCCCAAGCCACAGACTCCTCACTTGCTGCGAGACCTTCGCGGCTCTGTGTGTCAGCTTCCCCTTCTTACCAGGGCACACAATTGGATACTCCCCCTAGCTAGGTCTTGTGGAGATTAAACAGGTGAGTCCATGAGGCCTGGAACTAAATGTTACTTGCAGACTCTTCTTACCACTGGCCCAAAGCAGTCACTCGGATGAAGCCTGCTGAGGAGGGGACCCTAATGCACCACTCACACACACCATTTGCCCCTGGGCTGACGTGAAACTACACACATGTTCCCGCATCAATCTTTGGATGTGAGCCTTTAATCTTGGACCCCCCTGTCCCTTCAAAAAGGAGGAGGAGGACCTTAGACTCCCCCAAGCAGGCGCTGATCCTGCCACTCTCTCTGTTCTGCACCTCTCTCCGATACTCTAGCAGGCGTGTTCATGATGTGTAGCCGAACAGATTTGCTCTAAAGCAAAAGGCCCTAGATGAAGGATTTCCAAGCGGTCAGCTTATTTCTTACAGAAAACAGCTCTCTCTCCTCTTGCTTCACATTTCATCGTTTTAAGTAATATTTAATTACATGACATAATTATTTTGACAAGTGCGACTGGCACAAACAAGCCCGGGAGCCAACACAATGGGCTCTTGGTTGAGCCCAGCTCAGCAGGAGGGAGCAGGCAAGCTGGAAAACAGCTCTTGTCTGGAGGCAGCAGGGGCACCACAGGGGGCTGGGGACCCTGGGTGATGGATATGTCAGTCAAGCACGTGGGGCCCGCCTTAGAAGCTTAGAGACCTCCTGCTGATCGCAGTTGAGCATGGACTGTCAGTCAATTGAGAGCATCCAGGGGAAGGGAGGGAGGCGGTGGTCCAGCTTCTGTGTTGGGTCAGCCTCACCCAGAGCTTTGATGCTGCCTTGAGCTTTGGGTACTGCACCTTTTTAAAGGGACACTGGGGAAGAGGAGGATAACCAAACTAGGTGTGAGTTCTATTTAGCTCAGGGGAGGACAAGCTTCAGGTGGGGCCAGATCAAGGCTTGGGAGCAGAAGAGGAAAGGAACTCAGCTCTGGGAGGGGCTCCTGCTCTTCCAGCTCCTTACAAAGCCACATCACTCAACCTGAGCCCACTGTCTGTAACATCTGTGCTCCCTTTTGTTGTACAGGCCTCCCGTGAACGAGTAAAACTCACTCACTGTGAGATTCTGAAACATCGGTACCTTCCCCCATGAGGAGCAGAAGAGCCTCTCTAGACTGGATCCCAGAGTAGAGTGCTTGCCTGTGTGAGGGCCAGAGGTTTTCCAGCAGGGGATCTAACTGTCCTCAGGCCCTGAGGTTCTTTTGGGCTCTGTGTGACTGTGAACTTCCCTGGTGGTACCTCCTACCCAAGGAGGCAAGGGCAAGGCAGTGATGGGTACACTCCCTCCCCAGAGGGCAGATGGATTTGGCCCCACGCGGGCTGGGCTAGGACATAACTGGGCGTGGCAGGAGCTCCAACCCTGCTGTTCACCCAGCAGAACTAGCAGAGGGGTCCAAGCGAGAGGCTGGTCTCTCAGGGTCTCCTCTGTCCAATGGCGTGAGAGCACCTGTTCTGCGGGGCTGGCAAGGGGACCTTGATGATAACTGCATAGCATGGTGCCCCACAAGGGAATGTTTGTTCTGGGAAATGCTGTTTAAAGTTTGCCTTTGCAAATCAAACTTTCACCCAACCCAAAACCAAGTTAATACTGTGCTTTGAGATCATTTAGCACACTACACTCACCCCCAGTCAGAATGAACTCACCTCTGAAAAAAAAAAAAAACCAGTGCAATCAACCTTTGAATTTCTAGCATAACCCAGTCCTACAGGCTCAGGTGAATGTATGAACTTTGATTGTTCTATATTCTCTATTTCTCCTTTGTGATTCTTTTACACCCCTGACTCAGACACAGTGTATGTTTGTGTGAGATGTGGTGACCAGGCCTAAGACCATGTGTTAAAATCAGCAAAGCATCGAAAACAGCCCCCAGCCTCCCCCTCAAACGCATGTTGAAAGCAACATGTGGGCATAGGCTGATAATATCTGATCATGGCTTTGTGTGCTGTTGAGTCAATGGGCTTAGGGAAACAGCTGTGTCCCTTGTGAGACTCCCGGGAAAGATTAAGACTCAAATCCTTCATTCTTTTTAGCATGTTTGCTGCGCTGTTCAGCATATGGAGAGGACGCTGCTGTCCGAGATTCTTACATTAGAACCTGCTTTTAGACTTGATGGCTATAAGATTAGGACAGGAGAGAGCAGGACTCTTTGGAATAAATCAGGCCCACTCTTGGGTAATTGACACCAAGAGCCATCCTTGTATTCGGCATCAGCACACCACACAACTGGTGGTTGCCATGGAGGGTTCTAGAGGAGCCACGTGGAAGGCAGAACTCTGGGAGGCACAGACTGTGGCTTTGAGTCCAGGGGACATTTGTCATAGGAGACAGCTGGCCCTGCCACTCTGGGTGGGGTGGGGCAGGGTGGGCCTCTGAGGCTGGCACAGAGGCAGCTGTAGGCCAGCCCAAGCCCAGGCAGGCAGGGGTGACTTAACCGAAGCCTGTGAGTTTCTGGGCCGTATCTAACGTGGGCCTTGGCCACAAGAACCTAGTTTCTGTCCCTTGGGTCTCATCTTCGCTCTGACCTTGACCAGGGCCTCGTGAGGAACAAGTGACAGAGTAGGAAAGTACTCTAGGTAGACCAGGATCTCAGTGGTATTCATGGTGACATTGGTGGCCCAGCTTCTCTGAACTCAGTTTCCTCTTACATCAAATGTAAATCACTACCTTAGGCTCATGAGTAATGGTGAGCCCCTCCCCACCCTGGTTGCTGTGGCTTGTCATGGTCTAATATCCTCCCCTCCTAAAGTGAACTCAGAACCCTAGAGCTTCCAGTTCCTTGGAGAAACTCACTGCTAGGACCACCACAACCAGGAGGTAGACATGTGCCAGCCCCTCTCCAAATGCTGCCATCCCACAAGCGCTGGCGGCTTCTCCCACCACTAGACAGTCACTCCGGCTTACTCAGGATATTGAGTGCTATGTGAGCACACATGTGTGTGCTCACGGCCTCACTCACTCGAACCAGCTGAGTATGCTCACATACTCCATGCTCTTGCCTACTGAGACCCTGCTGCTGGGAGAGGTGGACCTAGGGACAGGACACTATTTTCCAAAGCTTTGTCTACCTTAAGGAGGAGACTAACAGGCTGCTTGCCAACCCTGAGCATGTATCCTACCAACGTGTGGTCCATACACCACACAAACTCCTGAGGGATGGGTGTGATAGAGAGAAACAGAGGTTATGGAACAGTGAGGGAGATGGTGTGGCCCCTGGTGAGGACAGCAATGAGAACCAGTGTGAGGGGTACTCAGAAGGACTCAGGGGCATAGTGATGGGGGGCTTCAAGACAGAGAGGACAGATGGTGAATAGAACAACAAGACAAAGGATAAATAAATAGATGGCGGATAAATATATAATTAGATAGATGGTAGATTAGACAGACAGACAGAAGCAAGTTGGATGGACAGGTAGATAAAGCCAGAGAGACGCAGAGGGTAAGGAGAAGAAATGAGAGGACAGATTGGGGAGAAGAGGAGGGTGAACTCCATGGGGGGTGTAATTCTAGTAATCAAAAGAGCTGGATACAGATCCAGAGAAAGGAGAGACAGAGGCAGAGAGAAAACTAGACATTGGACTAGTGAGAGAAACAGAGGGAGAGAGACAGACACATGGTGGGGGTGAGGAGAGGCAGAGGCCCTGACACCAGGCTTCAGGAAAGCTGGTTAGTGCCAGACATAACCCTGAAAAACAAGAGACTCACTCCAGGACATTACCAGGGAACAGGGGGGAGAGGGAACTGAGAGGCAGCCAGCCAGACACATTAACAGGAAGAAAAAGAAAGGACTCAGAGAGAGGCTGGTCCTTCTGAATGGAGGAACTTCCGATTCTGGAGTCAGATCCACCCAGGTCCTCTACCTTCCCTGAACCTAGTGGGTCCATTAGCTAGGCCTGTTCACTCACCCCTTGTCCTCCCCGGCACAACAACTCCTGGGACAAAGTTGGTAGAGAGGAAGGTGCGGGGAGCCCAAGAAGAAGCAGCCTGCAAAAATTTTCCTCAACTAACTTACACAGGGCCATCAGTCACATGTCAGCCACTCCCCTCTCCCAAATTCCTGGCACAGATGGGTAAACTGAGGTCCATAGAGGAAGACAGATGCCAGGAAACCTCTCTTTCAAGTCAACAGGATCCCCCCCCACACCTTTCTCTTCCAAATCCTGTTACTCTATTGCCTGGCACAAGACAGTGGTAACGACCCTCCCCGAGAGGTCTTCCTCCCAGGCTCCCACTTACCACCACAAAGAACATGGTGAAGAGATAGACCATGGCCTCCATGTAAAACCGCCTCTTGGCCGCGATGCTCACGGTGGGGAGGAAGGCCAGGCTGCTGAGCGTAGGTAGGAGCAGTTTGGCTACAACTGCCCCCATGGACCAGGAGGAAGGCACTGGCTGGGGAGAAGGTGGTGAAGGCCTTCCCGGTCTCGGGCAGGAAGAAAAGGAGTCCACTTCTTCGCTTCTTCAGCAGCCCTGACTGCAGCTGTGGCAGCGCCCACAAGGAGGGCTTAAGTGCCCCAAGGCAGCATGTGTCCAGTGACACATGGAGAAGGTCCAACAGCTGATGCACCGTACCATGTGGCCTGCACTTGCCTCTGATTCTCCCTCCCCTCTCTCTCTTCTTTTCTCCCCCGCCCCCATTCCCTTAATGAAGTTGTATTTCTTCCTTTGGAAGTAAGACTCTCGGGGCAGGGGGAGCAAGTTCTTAGAAATGAGATCCTCCACCTTCTTGTTCTTTTCCATCCAGGTCCTTGTCCTAGGATGAACATGTCAAGGGTGCTGCTATTTGGGTCACATGTCAAAGGGGTGCAGGAGGTGAGAAACTTAAAACTTAACCAATTCTCTGCAAAGAACTAGTAGATAACCCTCACAGCTCGCCAGCCCATGGGCCCTTTTTACTCAACCGCTTACCCATCGCACATTGTTTCTTACCTTAAGCAAGCAGACAGAACCTTCTCCATTTGAAAGCTGTTGTCTGTTCTTGAAACTCTCCTTCTCTCTTTTAACAACAGCTCCTTGGCCTGACTTCATGAAATCACCTTCTCCTGTTGCAAAATGTCTTAAAGGAACTGTCTGGCAGGGACCCCTCAACCCCCAGCCAAGGAACAACGGGTGTGTGGTCTGAGCTTCTCAGCTCTTTCTCAGGTTTATTTGTGATCAGCTTCTTTAGCTATTTGGGCACAGGGTTTAATCCCCTAGGCTGAAGGGTTCTGGCAGGTGCACACACCTGTGGGATACTCAGTGTTCACTCCCAGGGCTCCTGGACAGGACATTCCTTTATGCCCTTTCTGGTAAGCTATTCCCTGCTCCCTAACAGAGGCAGCCACCATTACTGATTTCTGCCTGGGCCTGACTTCATAGAACTTAAGAGTGGATCGCACAGTGTGTGTTCTGCACGGTTTGTCTCCTGTACAATGACCTTGAGATCTGTCCATGCTGTTCTGCTCCAGTTCCTTTGGTGGCTGGATGGGCCAGAAGGCTCTCCCCTACTTCCCTCGCCCTGGTACCTAGACCTTGGGGTATAGCAGGCTCAAGTAACAATACACCCTTAGAGAGCTTCTCTAGGAGAGGTTGTGGGCTTCCTGTCTCTGTGAGGCTGCTCCACCCCTACTCAACTGCCAACTCCCACATCCCTTTCTGGAAGCCCCTTGTCTGACGTTGTCTGAGATCCAGTTCTCCTGCTCACAATGAAATATCCAACTTGAGACACACCTGGCCCTATCATTCTGCTTAAGACTTTTCCAAGGTTCTCTCAGTCCCCGGAGGAAGCTTAACCAAAGAGATCCCAAGCTGCTCGATATCCATACCTAGGCACACACCCCAGCCCTTGCACGTGCTAGGCTCTCCCATCAGATATAGCTTCTCCCCCAGCTTCTGCTTCCTGTCCCTTGTTCTGGCTAAGGCCTGGTTCACTCCCAGCCTGCACAGTGTGTCTGAGATGAAGATTTCTGTGATTGACAGATAGTGAGCCAAGAGATTCCTTCGCTCTTCCTCTGCCCCTCCCCCAACCCCACAGCCTTCCTGTCCTAGCCCTCACCACTCTGATGGAGACGCTGGTGTTGAACTGCTTGGGTCTTGAGCAGGGGATCTGTCTGCCTGGCTCCCTGCCATAGCCCCTTCAAGCCCAACCTAGTATTTGTGGGTCTTCAACAAATACCAGAGAAATGAATGGCTGTTAAAAGAATGAATGAAAATCCAGGGAGGCGGGGCTGATTTCAGTCTGGCTTTCAAGGGGCCAGTTCCCTTTCCAAATGGGAAAACCAGTCCCTGCTATATGAACGCTGGTGATGGGGGCTGGGGCGGTCCATGGTTGCCCCTGAGCAACTCAGGTGGGGTCTCCCATGCCTCCCACTTCTCCCCTCACTGGTCCACAATCCAAAGTCAGCCTCCGCTCCCTACGGGAGTTCGAAGGGGGAGAAGGAATAGACAAGATGTCACAGCCTTGGGGAGGTGGCAAGGAGCACATGCCCCGGAGCCATAAACCCCAGGAGCAGGAAAACATTGCACAGCTGTGTGTGAGCGCGCACATGTGTGGGTATGTGCACAAGTGTGTGTGTGTTGCAGCTATGAACTCCAAGCCAGGCTGTAAGCTTCAGGAAGGGGGGGGGAGAAGGAAGTGGAGCTGTACAGATGCTATAGCCATTAAAGAGGAAGGTGCTGAGGAGAAGATGTTCCAAAGCAGGGAGACAGGTGGCTGGGCCTGGGGCATCAGGAGAGGCCCCCACATAAAGGCTGGACTGCGAGCTGCCCCCAGAGGGGGTGGACGTGTGTGGCTCCCGTCCCAGCCTGGCTGCCTGGCCGCAGACCAGCTGACTCTGGAGAAGGCATCCAGTCTTGAACAGGACTGAAATGACCCTTGGGTCTCTCTGGAGCAGGGGAAGTGATTTGCCTGGGAGCTGGGGTTGAGGTAAGTAGAATGGAAAAGTCAGGAAGCTGCTTTGGTAGGAGGTGCTCCCCTGGAGACAGAGGGGAGGGGCCAAGGGTCCACCTGGGCAGGCTCAAGGCCAACCTTCCCACCTTTGACACCCCCGCCCGCCAGCTCCCTACCTGCTCTGTGCTTTAGCCCAACAGACCCCAACAGCTGTGCCATTGAACCATGAGTGTCCTTCAGAACACAGCCTGGTTCAGAGCGTGGCTGTTTGCCCATGGCACGGTCTGTGCACATAGGTCCTGAAAATCACATAGACATGCAGGGCTTGTCCAGGGCTAGCCGTGTGCAGAGAGCTCTTCATGCTGTGCCTCATGGGTCTTTTGGCAACCAGCAGGTGCAAACTGCAACCTTTTCCATTTTCACAAGGAAAAGACTGAAGCCCTAGGAAGATCAAGGTCTCACTCAAGGTCACCCAGCCATATCAGACTGCCTGGTCTTGTCACTTATTTTCCTTTGTCCTGTGAGACGAGAGGGGCCCGAGCTGTTGCCTTCTTATCTTGGTTCATGGATGGGCTCAGTGGATTCTTGGCATGACCTGGCTTCAGTGCCCAAGGGTTCCAGGTGGCATTTCTTCTCTGTCCAGCAGGTGGCATGGTCCCAATGGGACCATGTAAGGGTCAGCCTCTAGGCCACAAAGCCTGGCGTGAGGGCTGACCAGTTGGTCCCCCCTTCCCTAGCCCCTCAGCTGAGGGAGTGGCTGGGTTTTATAGAGGTGCTGACATGCATGGAATGCTGAGCTCTCAGCCTTCAGGACAGCTGTCTGTCTGCCCAGCCCAGGAGTGCTGTGCCAGCTGCTGTATTGGCCTCCTCCAAATTTTGAACACTCGGCCCACAGTAGTGGGTCACCTCAGAGCACAGAAGCCTTGTTCCTATCCGGGGTCTACTGAAGTTACCTGGCGGAAAAGAACAAGCTTCAAGTCTCTTTAATTCTATCTTTGAGGTCTGTGCCTGGGCTGCCTTTTGGGGTTCTGTCTGTGTGCAACACAGGGATTGTGACTGGCAGCTGTCACAAGCATGAGTAAGTACCTCAGGACACTGCGGCCTCTTAACATGCTAGAAGGCCATGCAAACGTCTGCCGTATGGCCTCATGGACTTCTGCTGGCATCTGCACAAGGCTGAGGGGCTCAGGGCAGGCCAGTCCTCTAGTAAGGACTGTGTGGTCTGCGCCACATACTGGTGGGTTCTCACCAGGGAAAGACACTGGCTATCTTCTGGAGCTGGGTACTGGAGCAGGGCTGGGTTTCAACTCCAGATTCCCTGCTGTTACCTAACCCCCAGACTATCTGGCAAATGACATTCACTGCATGTGGCCAGAGGAGACAGCCACAGGCCAGGTTTTTCTGTGGACCCAGGAACTTGGACATAACTTGTAAATCTTCTCTATGAGAAAAAAAAAATCTAACTCTAAGTTTTAATATAACACTCAAGCTTCTAGATGTAATCTGGTTTGAAATAGCTATTTCAAAACCTTTCAGTCATTCGTATTAGGACCTCAAAAACCTTAACTAACCAAGAAGGCCTAATCAAACTCTTTATCCTTCGTTATTACATTTGTCTTAATCCCTGGATTAGAAGGTTCAGGCTAGTGGTATAGAAGTTGGTGGAGATGCCCGTGGGTCCCTTGGGCAGGAGCCCTTCTCCAGGATTAGCAGGTCCCCTGGGCTGTCCCTGGCTTTTGCTACTGTGTCCATACCGACCATGGGCAAGTTGTGATGTCCCAGGAGCAAAGCAACTGCAGTACCAACATTCCCCGGCTAGCATTAGCCTGGGTGTCCAGCTTCTTAGCTTTCTGTTTATGGAGTGCCAGCAACCACTCACTTCTGGTCACCCTAGGGCTTCTAACCCTGCCCTTGATTAGGTTTGGAGGCAGAGGAACTGAGGAGTCTTACCTAGCCAGAGGCCTGGGTTCCCCAACTTGAGCTTCACGTGTAGCACCCCCCCTTGCAAAAGCCAGTATTCCTGGATGGAATGGGTAGCAAACTCAGAAGTCTGTGGGGTGGTCTGACCCAGGACATTCTCACTTTCTTGTCACTCGGGGGTCTTTAGTCTCCTTCCTGGGAAGCTTACAGAGGGTGGAGGGGTAGTGACTCAAGAATGTCCTTTCTTCTGCTTTGAGCTAAACCTCAGAGGGAGTCCCAGCCTCAAGTTAGAGAGGCCATTCCAGCCAAATGGGGGGGGAGCTTCCCAGGAAAAGAAGCCTCAGAGGAGCATCTTGGGGGCCTCAGCATGAGGGGTAGAGTGATGAGACAGGGCCTTGAGGCAGTCGGACAGGAGCCAGACCAGAGGCCTGGAGCCGCTGGCTCCTTTGGTGACTCTAGGCTACCTCAGGCCCCAGAAGTTTGGTGGGTGGAACCGAGAACAGGGATACAGTGGTTCCCTGGGCTACATGGACAGGTGATTTATGGGACTCAGTACAAACGAATGTCCCTGTTTGGAAAGCAGGACAAGACTTTCTCTTTCTCAGTACATCTCTCCTAGCACATCCTGACATTTTTATCATGTGGGGCACTTGACTGTCAAGTATCCCCCCTCACAGGAGTGAGGGGACCCACTGAAGATAGAGAGAGTAGCAGCTATCACTCTGGCGGGGGGGGGACTTTGAGTCTGTTTCTGTTTCTCTGAAATCCTCAGCCCATTGTGGACTGGGTAGTTCTATCATGGCTGCCATAGAGTCTTGAATCTGGAAGCTCCAAAGAGTCAGGTGTAGGGGAAAGAAGGCACAGCTAATGCAGGGAGCCAGAGCCTAGAGGGTCACACACTGGTGGAGGTCACAAGGCCAGTGGGATACTGGCCCCACAGGTATGTCTTCCAGGTGGCCAGACTATGGCCTGTGCTTTGCCAGGCTGAGGGAAGATGCTAGGTGGTTGTGTCAGTTGGGCTGCGGGGTCCCTCCCAAGGGAAACTGTTAGTCACCCTGGCACTGGGGCATGTGGGAGCCAGAAGTGCCAGGAGAGGCTGGGTCTGTTCCAGGTTGTGCAGGGCCTGGTAGTCAGCCAGGATGGAGGAGAGCAGTGGCAGAGGCTTCCAGAATAAGAGAGATCTGATCTGTGTCTGAGTGAGATCCTGTGCGTACGTGCATTCATGCGTGTGCGCTTTGTGATAGGCAATAGAATGTCTGTGCTTCAGCTCGCTGGCCCCAGGGGGCAGTGTGGGCCTGGGTAAGGGTCAGGGGAGGTCAGGGTGCCAAAGAAACTGAATACCCTAAGGTCAGCTGCTACCAAACAAGGGGAGAATGAGACCTGATCCCTTGACCCCCATCAGGCTCTAAGATGGGAGAGCCAGCCGGCAGCTTTGAAGAAGCAGGCAGAAGGAGCGGGCGTGTGGAAAAGGAACATGGCCCTCATCTGTCCCAACTTTAATGTGTGGCCTTAGGCAGGTCACTCCATTTCCCAGCCTCAGTATCTCAGCTGTAAAGTACAGATAATGAAGATGCTTGTTCCCCAACACAACCCCTTACAAGGCTGAGTGTTTATTGTCACTACTGGTTGCTTTGTTTCTGGACTCTTGTCTGGTGGTCAGACCCAGTACTTCCTCAGGGTACAATGCTGAGCAGCCCGAGGAGGTAGCTGAAGAAACTCACCATTCAGCACAGAGGGAGGGAGGGAGGAGAAAGAGAGGGAAGAAGAGGACTTCCAGTCCCTACATTGTGGAGGCAGGGGCATGGATGAAATGGCTCAGCCATCTTATGAGATGCTTCAGTATCACTTGCCCTTTGGAGGTGCCTTTTTTCCAGGATGGGGTGCTCCGGAGAGCCAGACACATCAGAGCAGACATCTCGAAGTCTGCTAGAATTCACAGATGGGACTGAAGTCGTTCAACCTTCAGCTCCAGCTCAGCAGGACCAGACCCCTAGAGTTCAGCTTGCTTGCCACTAGCTGCCCAGCTGGTGTGGGGTCCAGCCAAACGGATGCCAAACATCTGCCGAATACCCAATGCCTACCCTCAACCTGATCCTCCTAGGCATCTGGTCAGCAGGCTGAAGCCACCTCTTCCTCTTCCTGGAGCCATTGGTTGGTTGATCTCTGAATGCCCCTCAGTTCCTCAGGTCTGTTTTCCAAGGATGCAGGATGACCTGGACACACACAGCCTCCAGACCTCAGTGTCTCCCTGTGAACCGGAGTTGGCAGCCTAGGCAGCACATGGTTCCCAGCCTCCTATGGAAGCTGAAGTTAGATGGGTGGGGCAAGGGGCTCTCCTCCACCTTTGTCAACCGCCCTCCACGTGACCTCAGGCTAGTTGCTCCATTAGGGTCAGTCACTCTGGACCCAGGCAAGCCAGTCCCAGGCTCACTCACTGCTTCTGGGCTGTGGCGGCAGCAGCCAGCAGGCAGCTGGACAGCCTGGCCACGCTCCAGAGGCGCAGAGCGGGTTAAAGTGTGCGCCCGGCCAGCCGCCAGCAGGCTGGGCGGGGGAGCAGCGGTGGGAAGTGTGAGTTCCTCCCAGTCTGCCTGACAGCTATAAAGGCAGCTGCGGCCACAGAGCAGCCACTGGGCTGAGCGCCCCTCCTGGGAACCCCCCTCCCTTGAATGCTCTTTGAAGTGGGAGAGGGAGGCAGCTGGGGAGCAGGACAAGAGACAGACAGAGCCCGCACATCTCTGCCCTCAGCTTCCTGCACGGTGCACCTGGCAGCTAGCTCTCACCCCATTCTCTGGGAGGACAACCTGCTGACCCTGGGTGAGGTAGGCCACCACATACTTGTCCCAGCTCATACTGTGGTCTCTGGGAGGTGTGAGATGCAGCCCGGTCCAGGCCAGACAGCCGTTCAGAATGGGGCTGGGGGATATCCTAGCTCCTGGGGAGGGTATTTATCTACAGAGGAAGGGGGAGAGAGCTGCACCACACAATGGCAGGGTGGCCCTGAGGCTACAGCCTTGGTGCTAGCAGTTGCTGTCTGTGCTGCAAACCCCTGCTGTGGGCCTAGTGAAGCTTTTGGACCCTAGGGAGAGATGGATCCTGTTTGAGCTGGACTTGGCTGAAATCCAGCAGTGTCTGGGAGCCTTAATGAAAACCAAGTGTGAGACTGACTGGGCACCTGTCTTCGGCGGGCAGCAGGGACTGGGGAACCAGGGAGGCCATTGGGACTATGTGGGATGGGGGTTCGGTGTCTGTCAGAGTGAAAATGGGGATGCAGGTGGAGACCTGCAGGGGAAGAGCAGACAGATGGGGTAGGGGAGGTGTTGGGCAGCTGGTGGGATGGAGGGGTCTCAAGGATGAAGCTCCCCATTTCAGGCTCCACAGTATCATTGCATGGTCTGTCTGGGTGCAGTCTGGGTGCAGTCTGGGTGTAAGGGTGTTGCTGGCTTAGCTCCCACACATCTGCAGGTGCCTGGGGAGGGAGGGATGGAGAGAGAAGAAGGAGGGAGAGAGAAAAGGAGGAAGGAAGGGAGGGAGGGAGAGAGAGAGAGGAGTACAGTTGGTGTCAGTGTTTCGAGGGTGCAGACAATCTCCAGACTTTCTTTCCCTGGAATTAGTGGGTGCTGGGCTGGGCCCCTAAGTTTGCTGTGGGGTGTGGGGGCCGTAGGCTGCCCGACTGTGTGGCTTTGGGCAAGCTGACTTTTTTCTCTAGACTTGCTGTTTTCTGAAATCCATTGTCTAACTCACTGGCGGCTGACGCCCACCTGAGACAAACTCTAGAGAGAGGGCATTAGCCCCCCTGCAAAGACAAGGTTTATGCTGAGGCTCAGGGGAGCAGTTTTGAGAGTTGGGGCAGCAGGGCTGCACGCTCTCCTTCATTTGATGGGAGACACCTTGGTGGGTGTTGGGGCTTCAGGTGTTAGCTTGCTGGGAAGGAGTCAGAACAGGGGCCCTGGGCCCATTACACACACAGGCACAAGCTGTGCCTCCTTCTGCACCTCCCCACTTCCATGTTCTCTCAAGAGAGAAGGGCCCAGACTCCTGGATTGTGCCCCACCCGAGGACCAGAATACTAAATACCCGGCTATGAGGATGTTCCTCTGGACAAGGGAAGGCTGCTATTTCCTGAGGATCATGGGGCAGGGGACAAGTGAAAGCAGGGAGGAAAGGGAGGACACCCCTTCTACAGCTCATGAACTCTACGGGGTGATTGTTCTCTCACATGGCCTGCACATTAAGCAGGTAAAACACCTGAGATGCTCCGGACAAGGCAATAGACTCAGCCCGGTTCCTATCCCTCTTCATAATGACTGCTCTACCAGGCTGGGCCTCCATACTCCTTGGCTGTCTCTGTTCTTCACAGCCATTCTCCAGGGGCAAAGCTTGGCAGAAGACCTCAGATGAAGGGTGTCTCAGACTTGGCACTCATATCATCCCTTTGTGCCTAAGCCGGGCAGACATCTGTAATCACTTACCAAGCTGCTTGCTGAGCCCAGATGGATGGCTCAGTCTCTCTCAGATGGCAGCCGCTACCACAGGATCCCAGATAACCTTACCACATGGGGCACTGGGAGAACCCTGAGAGTCTATCCTCAAAGCAGGGCCTCACCTGATAGTGACAGTGGTCTTGCTTCATAGGATGGACGGCAGATGGCAACATTCACACTGGGCTTGGTCTTTGCTGGCCATGGCAGTTGTGGCTGGGGGTACGGCGTCTACTGAGGCCTCGGTGAGTAGCATTGTTTAGTGCCTACCCTCCACCAGCTTCTCAGCCAGTGTTGAGCTCCCTCTCAAGTGGGCTGACTTTGGGGAATTGTGCAGTAAGGGTGGGCACATGCCCAGGGGTCTCGGTGTTCCCTTAGGCTCTAGAAACTTGTTCAGAGAGCCCGTTAGACCTGCCCCCGAGCTGGGACTTTGGCCATCCTGGAGTCCCTGACCAGCTAGCCAGAATGTGAGGTGTGTCTGGTGTCTCTCTTTCCATCAAGGGCCTACAGTAAAACACACGGATGGGAGGTATGTGTGAGGTGAGCCTACAGATTCAGGGGTAGTGTGGCCTGTGAGGAAAAAAGCAAGGTAGGGTAAGCTACGCTTCAGCTTCAGCCACAGGTAGTCTCCAGTGGGGTTCTCTCCAGGCCATCTGTGAAACTTGAACTCAGGTTTCTGAGAAACCCAGCCAGCAGCCCCTCAGGAGGGTGCATCATCTGCTCCCCTCAGCTGCCAGTAATGCCTTGTGGGGCTTGGGGTGTAGGTTCTCCTGTGTTGTGGTTGAACCTTCTGCTCACTATTGGGGGGCTTTTCACCCAGGACAACAGCCCCACATCCAACAGCCTGGAGGGGGGTGCTGATGCTACTGCCTACTGGTGGGGTGAGTGGACCAAGTGGACGGCATGCTCCCGAAGCTGTGGAGGCGGAGTGACATCCCAGGAGCGCCATTGTCTGCAACAGAGGTGAGTTTGTTGAAAGCCCCAAAGGTGGGTGAGCAGGGGCAGCCTGATCCATGAGCTGGTGACTTTTCTCCTGGGCTTGCATTTGGTATATGCAGGCTCCTCTTCCCATTGGCCTTCAGTGGGCATGGAGCTACTAAGAGATCCTTAGCTACTAAGGGTGCCAGAGAGGGAGTGTCAGAAAGGAAGTTCTGGCTTTTCTAGAGCTCTACCATGAAAGAGTGAGACTTCCCTGTCTTCTGAAGCATGAGCTATAGAAGAAGCAGGGAAGAGCACAGGCAAGGTTTTAAGAACCTTTGCTCTCAGAGGGACCTGGATTCGAGTCTTGCCTCTGCTACTTTTAAGCTGCGTGACCTTGGACAGAGCACTTAATCTCTGCGCATCGGTTTCCTCATCCATGGCATCATGTGGAGAGCATGAAGCCAGCTCATGTTTCTGGGCACACATGACATCACATGTGTTTGCATGTTAGTACGGGCTTCAGCAAACATGGCTGTTACTCACTGGTTTTGTGCAGTATAACTCTTTGGCTGGTACTGGGAATACAGAGGGGAATCAGATGCCATCCTAGGAGTCTGGGAAGCTACTGGAAGCTCGTAGATGGCAGAACAGGTGTCAGGACCCATAGCTACCACTCCAATCCTGGCTTGGTACCGCATTTTCCCACCAGGAGGAAGTCTGTTCCAGGAGCAGGGAACAGGACCTGTGTGGGCACGTCCAAACGGTACCAGCTCTGCAGAGTGCAGGTGAGACCAGATGCCTGAAGCGCTTCGGTCTTGGCCTTGCCCCTAGACCACGGACATCCTTCTGATGCTACTACCCTTTTAGGGAGAGTCCAGCATAGGCTGGCTGATGCCTGGGCGCATCAGACGCTGCATGCTTTGTCTCCTGCATGTTGGGAGTGGTTGGATGGCTTGGACTCCCACCTATTCCTGGAAATCTAAGTACAGTTTCAGAAGCTGGGGTCTTCCACCACAATCCCAATACGCCTTGGACATTTGCACAACAGGAAGCCACAATAGCTGCCCCTTCTTCCCATTTATGAAGCAGTCTTGCTGGACAGCCACCTCAGGCCTCTCGCCCCAGCTCTTAGGTGTGCCTGCATGCACTGTTTCATTAGCCTTGGCTGGACGCCATGATGGCAGAGTCTTGGGAGGCGGCATTGATTCTGCCCGGGGTTCTGAGGAGTATCCTCTATGGGACCAAAGTCAGTCTGAAACCTGGCTGCCTATCCAAGAGCCACCAGGGCATGGAGGTTGAGGTGCCAGGTCTGCCTGTCTTACTTGGCTTGCCCAGCTGTGTGCACATGTGGGGCGTGAGAGCTGAAGGGAATCTAGTGGCCACAGCTAGTCATGGAGTCAGGGTTTGGCGGTCATTCATGAGCTCCTGAAGGAGACAGACAGTAACCTAGTTTGGAGCCCAGCTCCAGCATGGGCAATTGCCCCCTATATGCCCAAGGTTCTTCTTACAGAGTCCCCTCCTGCTGATCCAGTCCCTGTGTGTAGCCACCAAGTGCACTGGATTAGTTATAGGCCCTTTGTGCTCAGGTGTGCACACATGTGGAGATGTGCACATGTCAGAGGATGGAGTGTGGGGAGAGCCACCAGTGTCCCACCTATCCCAAGGTCAGGGTGATAACCAGAATATTAGGAAGGCTGGTACCCGGTGGTACTGGAAGGGTAATTACTGCCCCTTCTGAGTAGTTGGAGGTGAGGGGGAGTGAGACCGGGAGTAGGGGGCAAAATGGACTGAGGCCCCCGCCAAGGGTCATCTGTAGCCACTTCCTGCTCAGCTCCTCCTGGAGCCTGTGCGCCTTCTTCTTTCAGGAGTGTCCACCGGATGGGAGGAGCTTCCGCGAAGAGCAGTGTGTCTCCTTCAACTCCCGCGTATATGACGGCCGGGCATACCAATGGAAGCCTCTCTACCCGGGTACCTGAACTTCAGGAATAAGCTCTGCGGGTGGGCATGTGGGGAAACTAAACCTTAGAGCCAGGTCTTGTTGAAGGCTGTGGTGGTCATTTACACTTCTCTAGAAGAGGGCCTGGAGGTCTGTCCCCTCCCTCCCCTGTGACCTGTGACATCACCGGTGACAGATTATAGAACTGAATTTCCTGCAGGGCTGCCCTCCGAGGTCAGGACTCTCCCACTGTCCCCAGGGGTTAGACAGGAACCAGCCCAGACAACCCCAAATGAGGACTGGCCAAGGTCTCATGGGACTGGGGGCTTGCGTGTTGTTCCGCGTCCATCTTTCTCCCTCCCTCTCCCCATGGGAGAGGAAACTAATTGTTCAGGCATAATGTAAATGAGCTATTCTTCCCCCACCCTGTGGGAACGCTGAGGTGTCCCGCTCCTCTGCCACGGGGAAACCCTTTTGTGGATCTCAGGTGTGATGCCTGCTCACAAGGAGTCAGAATTAGGAACTCGGCGCCTGGACTGGGCTCACATTTCTGCTATCAGCACTTTGTCAGGGCCTTCCTTTTCAAACCTCGGCTGCCCCATCTATGTAATGGAAAGGTGCTGTATTAGTAGGAGGGGGCGGATCCAGCACCCTCTCCCCTGAGACTCTCTACCTCATCCCCCAGATGACTACGTCCACATCTCCAGTAAGCCATGCGATCTGCACTGTACCACTGTGGACGGCCAGCGGCAGCTCATGGTGCCCGCCCGCGACGGCACTTCCTGCAAGCTCACCGACCTGCGAGGGGTTTGCGTGTCTGGAAAATGTGAGGTTGTTAAACATTGTACCAAAAGTATAGCTGTTCTCACTGTGCTGGCCACCCTGCCTGCCAGAGGCGGTGGCGCCCTTGTGCCAGTCCCAGCGCCTCAGCGGCCTCTCCCCTTGCTTCTTGCAGCCCATTGGCTGTGACGGAGTGCTCTTCTCCACCCACACGCTGGACAAGTGCGGTGTCTGCCAGGGGGACGGGAGCAGCTGCACCCACGTGACGGGCAACTACCGGAAGGGCAACAATCATCTTGGTAAGAGCAGGTGTGGCAGCCTGGGTGGGCGTAGCCCTGCATCCCACCTGCCAGGTAGGTGTCCTATCATGGGTCCTATCCTTCTCTGCCCAGGCCCAGGCAGAGGTGTAAGGCTCCTTCCTGCCCGCCGTGAAAAGGGGCTCTTTACATCACCTGCACACCAGTGGACACTTAGCATGGGATCACGTGTGACCTTTGAGGCAGTCTTCAGGGAGGATGGAATGGGGAAACTGAGGCACAAACCTTGGAGTGTATGGGACTTGACTCTGGATGTGCTAGATTCTGGGCTCAGACTGAGACTCCTCTCTCTAGCACTGTGTTTAATAACCTTTTGTTTGCATCTGGCTCTGGTCTGACCCTCATGTTTGGGATCCATGCATGAGACAGACCTTCATGTATCACTTGTGATAGCCAGTGCTCAACAGAATGCATTACTGTGTCCCAAGAACTGTGTGTGGAGTCAAACTAAGTTATTATAGAGGAAGGGAGGACAACTTGAAATCCACTTAGTAAATGGGGAAACTGAGGCTCAGTGTGGGAATTGAATGCTCAAGTTCTCCCAGGGAGGCAAGGGAGTCAGTCCTACTGAGACCCCCAGAGGGCCCACGAAGCCAAGAAGTCTTGTTTGCCCCCACATGAGAGGTGATCACAGAATTAGTGTGGGCTCCAAGAGTCCCTGCAGGAGGCTACCAAGAATGAAGCACCAGTATAGGGCTTAGGGAGGAGACTGACGAAGGAGGGGTGGGCACGGCAGCGGCTTGTGTGTTCAGAGTTGAATCTGCATGCCACATGTCTCCCTAGTGTGGTGGGCAGATGCTCTTTCTTTGGAGGCCTGCGGAAGGTGGAGTGTGACAAAGCTGGGCTGTTCCTTTGTCCCTCCCTCCTTTCCACATGCCTGCTGCACAACTTCCTGCTGGACTCAAGGCAGAGATAAAGTCAGGGGTCAGAGGTCAGAGGTCAGGCAGTGCCTCTCCTTTAGAGCACTCAGCTCATGTCAGATGCCAGGTGCTATAGCAAGGCCCACCAGTCAGGGCCTGTGCTCTGGGTGACATTCCCTCTGGGAAGGCTGAGGCTGAAGTGAGGATGACCCCTCTTATTCTGCTGAGTGTTTCCCAACCAGGCACAGAGCCAGGTCTGGCCAGCGTTAACTCATCTACATCTGCGGACATTGCTATAAGGCAGCTGCTGCTACTGGTGCCCAAAGCTGCAGAGAAAGCAACGGGCTAAGGTGACCCTGGGTCTCAACCTGGGCAGCTGGGCCCTGGGTCCTAGCTACAGAACCACATGTCTGCCCTGAAAGATCTGTGCTCCCCAACCGTGTTCAAGGCCAGGCCGTGTCCTGAAGCTCATGGGAGTCAAGCACTAACCACTTGCTAATTTAAAAATTAAAGCCAGGTGGGAGGCCGTGGGCCGGTAGGGAGTTCATCAGGAGGGCTCTTGTCTTTGCCCAGCAGCTCCCTTAGACTCCCATCCCTTCGTTCTGAGGCTGGCTGTGGTCGGGGGGTGGGAGCCCTCCCTCGGGTGCTGTGGGGCTTGCCCCGTACACTCGGCTCATCCGCGCATTTGGTTTGCCGTCACCTTATGGGTCTGTTTGTGTGTTGCCTGTTGCGGGCCCCTGTTGGTCAAAAATTAAAGCCAGATGATGGTGCGTGCCTGTAATCCCAGCACTTGGGAGGCAGAAGCAGGAAGATCACTGCAAGTTTGAGGCTGCCTTGTTCTGCATAGCAAATTCTAGGCCAGTCAGGCTCACATAGAGAGACCCTGTCTCAGCAAAGTGGCCATTTCCCAGTCCTTAAGCCTCAGTCAGTATTTTGTCTTATAGCCAATGCCATCATGAACCTCTTCCCTGCTTTCTGCCCAGAGACACCACATGAACAATGCGCCCTCCGTCAGCTACAGTGGGGCAGTGTGCAGCACATTGCTACAAACCAGAGCCCCTCACCCCTGCTTCTCAATGAGCCCCATGTGAGACTGTCTCAGGGCAGGGTCAGGGACCAGGCAGGAACATTTGGCCATCAGTGGCTTGAGTGTGGCCTCTGCGGCCTTCTGCAGGGAATTTAGGATAGGAACAGCAACTCTACGATCCCAGGAGATGGCTCTGTTCTTTTTAACTCTTTCCTGCCAGGACCCTCTCCACCAGCAGCTGTGGCTCTTTGTCCCCTGCCTCCACTCCTGCTCCCTGTTGCATTTGGAATCGTCTATTGCTACCTCCCCACTATACCAAGGCCTGGTGGGGTCTGAACTGGCTGACAGCGCCTCTTACAGCCCAGGCCTGTAGATAGCAGCTCTTGCAGGCTGGTCAGCTTCTATTTGAAGAGCTGGCACCCACTCTCTTTGTGTGGATGCATCAAGCCTTGGCCATCAACAAGATGTTCTGAGAAGAAGGGGGTTGATAATAACCATGTGCTGACATAGTTCTGGGGTTTGTGTCTCTGGACTGGATGAGAAAACAGAGGCCAAAGGTCTCTCAAGTGATAAAGTAGGACATGATCTAAGTCTGTGGACTTCAGCGTGTTTAAAGTCTCTGTAGTCCATTGTGTCCCTTGTTGGGGGACTGGGGCAGGCCAATGGTCTTGACGGAAGAGAGTCAGCTTCCTGGACAACATGAGCTGTTCTACAGGACTAGGTGAGATCGCACACCTATGGCTGGGACAACCTCTAGGCAGGTGCCCCTTACCTCTCCAGAGCCCCAGATGGCATTGACACCCAGGAGTGGCTTTGCAGGCAACAAATGGCAGCTCCCTGCTGCAGCATCCTGCCTTCCCTGGCTTTGCTCACAGATGCTCCTATTCCCCAGGTTATTCTTTGGTGACCCATATCCCAGCGGGTGCCCGAGACATCCAGATCGTGGAGAGGAAGAAGTCAGCAGATGTGCTGGGTAAGTAGGTGGAACTGGGCGTGTGTGCATGGATGGGTGGAGAATGGCACCTGAACTTTGACCTCTATCTGAAGAATGGGACAAGTCAAGTGCAGGTCACAGCTACGGAAGTCCGAGATACAGCCAATTGTTGGGGAGGGAGATGCTTACTTCACCCTGCGCGTGGAAGGTCCTTGTCCTTAAAGACGCTAAACAAGAGACAGGGTTTGACATCAGGTAGTGAGCTACCCATAACTAGGGAACCTGGCCCAGATAGAATCCAGGGAGCCAGAGGTAGGGTCAATTCAAGAAGTGAGTCACAGAGCTGAGAGGTGGGTGGCCAGTCCAAGGCCATGAGCTGCTGAAGAAAGATTTGATTACAGATCTATCTGAGATGCCAGGCTGACCGTGCCCAGTTTCCTGTGGGAGGTGGCACTCTAGAGTAGAAATGGCTACCTTGGAAATCCTGGAAATATTGCCCAGTGATGAGGTCCCATCTTGATGGCAGCCTTTGCATGGGTAGTGTGTGAAGCTGGAGTGTTGACATGACCTAGTGGCTGAAGCCCCAGGCAGGCACCTGTACCTGTGAGCCATTCCGCTCTTGGCTGTGCCCTGTATGAGATAGGTCTGGGGCCCAGCCTAACTAAGGAGAAGTTCTCGGAAATGAACTCAGTCTTGATACTGCATCCCATCACCCACCTGACTTCCCATCCCACACCTCAGGGAGCTGAGCATGACAGAGCTCTCTACTCCAGGGATGTAGAGAAAGAGAGGGTGTGTTCTGAAGGTCCTCAGTTTGAGCCCAGCACCAGGCTCTCCTGCCCCCTGTCAGCCTCCTAGAGCTTTTGAAGGCCCAACCCCAGCAAGTCTGTACATGGCTGGCCCCAGGCCTACACTGCTGGGGACATCTGTGGGTTGAGCATGGAGAGCCGGGCCTCCAGCCAGGCCGGTGGCTCTGCTGTCTGCTAGCAGGGAGGCCGGGAGACGCTGTGTTCTCTGAGCTGGCTGCAAGGCTCTCATTCTTGAGGCAGACACTGGAAATACCAAGGGCTGGGAAAGCCACAGGAAGGAAGGTCCTCGCTGTCAGGAAACAGGTTTTGGATGTGGGCCTTGAGCAGAACCCTGGGCGCAGATCTGGAAGCTGAGCCGGGACAACCAGGCCCCAGCCGGACTTGGACTTGATGCTATGTTCTGACGTTATTACGTTAAGGGTATTTTTCAGACACGTCCTGCTTGTTGCGTCTGCCTGATAATAAATTAATTGCCCCGGCTCCTCTGCCCGGATTGCATCAGGGCCTTTGGAAACAGCACTCGCTCCTCTGGCGGGCCAGTTCCTGGAACCGGCTTTAAGGACACCCTCTAGAAGACAGAATGTCCCCCAGTGCTGGGGCTGCCCCCTCCCTTTCTTCCCCAGCTCTGCAAGCTCAGAGGACCTTTGCTTAGTCCCCACAGCTTCTGGAAAGGCCAGCTTCCAGGCCGGTGTTTGGCCCCGGCCAGTAGGGAGATGGGCTGTCGGGGTGTCATGGGCATATTCCTTTCCGAACCCAGCTTTCAATTGCTTCCAGCCAGGTCCTGAAAGTACCAAGTCGATCTGCCCAAGGGAAGTGGTGACAAACATGTCCAGGCTTGGCTCTTGCCTGATTGGGTTCCTAGCAGGTGTTAAACCCAGCAGAGCGGACAGATTAATTGGGTAACAGTGAAGTCGGATGACTGAATGCCATTGTTTCTAGTAAGAAGGGCAGGGCTGGTCATCTTGGGGTGGTCCCAGGAAAAGACTTCTGAATAGCACTCCACACCAGCCAGGCCGGGCTATAGTATCAGTCACAGTGGGCCCTGGATAAGGCACTGAGACCCTTCCTCAGCTGGGGGAACTCGAGTTGGTCCCACAACCAGGGTCCCAGTCAGGCTGTGCTGTCTAGTCTAGTATCTGGCTGGTACCTTTTGTTCACAGTTGCAGACCCTCCTGGTCCAGACTGGTCACTTGGCTATGGCGCTAGCTCATTACCTTGCAATCCCTTTGGCCCATCTGAGGCAGCCAGAAGGGCAGGGCCAGCCTTCCCTGTTGGCTCTTCCAACTATCCAGACTGGCCTGTGGTTGTTTGTTTTAGACTGATAGGAACGTGTGTTTGTGTCTCTTAGGCCCTCACTGGCCAGGGCCACATGCTGGCCCCAGGCACAGTGTCTGTCTGATTCCCTGTGACATTGAATTTCCTGTCTTTGGGTCATTTTGGAGAAGGAAGGCAAGGCTGGCCACCATTCTTGGAACCTGTATGCTGGCTCCTCCCTGTGTCTCTCTCCTTTCTGCTCAGCCTGTCTAGCCCATGCGACTCAGTGATTTTTTTTTTTCTCTTTCAGCTCTTGCAGACGAAGCTGGCTTCTACTTCTTCAATGGCAACTACAAGGTGGACAGTCCCAAGAACTTCAACATTGCTGGTACAGTGGTCAAATACCGCCGGCCCATGGATGTCTATGAGACTGGCATTGAGTACATTGTGGCACAGGGACCCACCAACCAGGGCCTGAATGTCATGGTGCGTGTGCCACAGGCTTCAGGGACAGTAAGGGATGTGGGCACTGACTTCCCAGAATTCAGCTACAGGTTGGGGCTCAAGGACCCTGAGCGCACAGCAGTATTGTTGCAGCCTGGGATGGTGGTGGTGTGTGTAGGAGGCTTGTTCATTCATTCATCTATTCACTGGTCACTTTCTCATTCATTCGTTCACTCAGATTTTAGTTCATTCACTTCATTTCCCATTGATTCATTAATTCATCTGTTCATTCACTTGCTTACTTTCTCTCTCATTCATTCATCCATCCAATCAGCACCACTGTTCTGTGCCAGCCCATTCTGTGGTCATTGGGAAGCTAAGGACAGGTGGCTGGAACCACTTCCCATGTTTTGGTTGGCTCTCTGTCCCTTAGGTTCAGGCTGCCTCCGATGGTACTGCAGTGTTTTTGTTGCTTGTAGCCCCTTTCTCGCCTGGATTCTCAGTGCTCTGAGCAGCAGGCAGGGCAGAGTTGGGACCTGTTTTGGGGCTCGTGTTTTGCCACAGCTGGCATCAGGAAATGCAAGTCACTCCAGTACCAGCATGGTGTCTTGTAGAATGGCCCTGTTGTTTCGAATTACATGGTGACTGGGTCCCAGCTGTGCATGTTGGCTATGACCCACCCAGGTAGATGGAAGCGGCTCTCAGAGGACTAGAAGGAGACTATTTACCACATTGGGGCCAAATATGCTCAACCCAAGGCCATGTTAATTTTCGCTAGAAAAGTCACCACACCTACCGTAAACCTCAGTATCCACTGCTTGGTTGAGCCTACAGCACTCAGCTGCGCCCCGATGACAAGTCACTGAAGTCATTTCAGTACTCTCAGGGCCACATGAGCTGTGGGACTGAATGTGGGATATGTTTCCTACTCCTTTGTCCTTGAGATCATGATGCATGGCACGGACATTTATGACAGCCCAGGAATCAATGGTGTCTCAGATTTGCTCTCTTGGATATGTCAGGTGTGTCAACTTAGCACTGTCAATAGAAGCTGTGACCATCGCTTATGCATTTGGGGATGAGGGACCCAGTGAACACACTGCTAGCCAGACCTGGGCCATCTTCTGGTCATCACTTATCCAAATGCTTGCAATGAGGACAACAGTCAGTGGTGGTTAGGGTCCACAGCCAACAATGACAACTTAGACCATGTTCCAGAATGTTCAGCCTTCTCTCTGGGAAACAGTTGAGTAAGTAGATAGCTGTTGGCCTATCAGGGGAGAACCGTGGGTCCCTCCCTTGGAGAGTGGATTCTGAGTCTAGAAACTGGTTCAATAAATGGGGGCAAGGGTCATAACCTTGCCTGGACAGCTGCTTCTGCCTTTCTCTCCTCCAGTTTGACCTGTGCCAATCAAGAAGGGCCTTTTTTGGCCCATTTGTCCATTCCCAAAGTGTGGGTGTGGAATTTTTTTTTTTTTTGGTTTTTCGAGACAGGGTTTCTCTGTGGCTTTGGAGCCTGACCTGGAACTAGCTCTGTAGACCAGGCTGGTCTCGAACTCACAGAGATCCAACTGCCTCTGCCTCCTGAGTGCTGGGATTAAAGGCGTGTGCCACCACCACCCAGCCGTGGGTGTGGAATTTTGTTTTCTGTTAGCCATGTCTCTGTGTCTTGTTAGTCTTACTGATTGCCATTGAGATACTGAATCTGCCTTGTGATTGGGGCATGTGGGGGAGGGCATGGATGCCTTGGGATGTCATAGGAAGACTTCAGGTGCCTTCTTCTCTTGAGACAGGATCTCTCACTGATCCTGAAGTTCATTGCTTCCATTAGGCTGGTTGGCTAGCAGGCTCCAGTGATCTGCCTATCGCTGTTCTCTGACAGTGGTGTTACAGAAGCAGCCAGCTCTTACATGGGTGTTGGGATTTTAAACTCATAAACCTATGCTTGCACAGCATGTACACTTATCTACTGAGCCGTCTATCCAGCCCCTCTGTTACTGTTTTCTTTTTTTAGGATGTATTTTTTTTATTATATATACAGTGCTCTATCTGCATGTATGCCTGCACTCCAGAAGAGGGCATCCGATCTTATTATGGATGGTTGTGAGCCACCATGTGGTTGCTGGGAATTGAACTCAGGACCTCTGGAAGAGCAGCCAGTGCTCTTAACTATCTCTCCAGTCCTGTTACTATTTTTTTGTTGCTTACCTTTATTAATTAATGGCCTGCTCATATCTACAACTGCTGGGGAGTTCAGAACTTGTCAACCCCTCTTGCCACCAGCCCTGTCATGTGAGAGTGTACCACACTGTCCCTCTACATGACATTGATGTCACTTGGCCACCCCCCAGTGAACAGAATGTTCGGGGAGAAGTGATCACCTTGTGAATTGCCTGCTCTTGAATCGCTCCCCTTGCATCTGCACTGTGTAGGCCTCGCTCAGTCCACCCTCCCTGTTAGCAGGCCAGCATGTTATTCCAGATTGTAAGAGCACTCCTCGAGGGCCTGAACTGGTCCTGTAGGCTGAGGAGGAACCGCTTATTCTCTAGGACTTCCCTGCTGGATGAAGGATATGCCTTTTCCCAGAGCCTTTGGCCTGGTGCTCAGGAGAGGCCAGGCAAGGCCCAGGGGAAGACCAGGGTTAGGAAGGGAAGCTTTTCATGCCGTTTCTTTTAAGATAGCTTTAACTGCTGAGGAAGAACAGTCCCTTCCCAGTCCCAGACCATCCGGGACATTTGAGATTTCACTATTTCCAAGCATCTTGACCCAGATCTTTCTTTGCGGTGGGTCCCACTGACCCAGCCTGAGTCTGTCTGGTGCAGCAGATCCAGCAGGGTGAGACACTGACCTGGATTTTCCCTCTTCCACCTTTTCTTCCCTGAAGCTTTAGGCATCAGAGTTTCTTGACCACACCTGCAGCCACCTGGTTAGCTTGAAACGATGCTGGTTCTCTTTGTCTTCTTGTTCCAATGGAGTGCCTTCCATAGTCCCTGCTCCTGTCCCCAGCCACCCTTGAGATGTCATCCCAGTGGCGGCCATTCTTGCCCTGGTGTCCTGTTATGGCTTACCCTGGCACTGCTTAGCTTTCTGTTGTCTGTTTGTTGTCACCCTTTCAGGGTCGTTATGGGCCAGTCCTTCAGCTCTATGGCCCCATGAACAGCTAGTCCCACTGCCAAATCCACTCCTGCCAGCCTCTGGATCTTAGGGTAGTGACTCTGAACAAAGGCTTTGAAGTCTGTCTAGGGGAGGGGTCACACTGGCTTGTGGTCTCTGCAGAGGCCTTGACTATCTCTGGGAGCTCCATGACTGCGCTGGTACTTTAATGCCGTTCTGAATGGAGGCATGGTCTGGGTTTTAGACCTCATCAGCTACTCTATGAATCCTGGGTAGATGCAATAAGACCAGTGCTTTTAGGATTGCTGACCCGAGATGGCAGTGACATGTAGTGTGTCCCCTATTCGCTGTCCCTGTGGTGACCTGCCCCTCTGCCCCTTTTGGTGTGTCTCATTCATAATCTCTGGACACAGCTGCCCTAGGATGAATGCATGAGGCCATATTCTTGGGTCAAGTGTGATTCCCTGGGAAAGACTCAGCTGTAACCAGAGCCACTTTTGTCTCAGGAGGTTTTTGGTGCTAAGTAGGGGCAAGGAAAGAAGCCAGGTCTCACTTCTTCTCCTTCCCCAGGTGTGGAACCAGAATGGCAAAAGCCCCTCGATCACCTTCGAGTACACATTGCTGCAGCCACCGCACATGCACCACCTGCAGCCTGTCTATTATAGCTTCTCCGAGCCAGCATCCGAGAGCACAGAGAGCACCGAAGGCCAGGAGCTGGACAGCGCCAGGCTGCTGGGCTTCATGCAGCATAATGGCTCACTCTATCACCAGGCTTCCTCGGAGAGGCTGGGCCTGAATAACCAGCTGTTTCAGCCTTCAGCCCCTAAAGTGGAGCTGGGCCCAAGCAGAGGCCAGGAGACCAACGAGGTGTGCGAGCGAGCCAGCGGTGGGGTCTGTGAGGAACCTCCTAGGGGCAAGGGCTTCCAAGGTGAGAAAGAGGAATAGTGGATATGGGAAAGGCCAGGGCTCCCCCAGGTACAGAGGCCTCAAGGGAGGAGTGTTGGTCCCCTTTGAGGTCTACAGAAGAGGCTAAAGAGAATTGCCAGTTGTTTTCATTCTCTCTGGGCAAGCACAGAGTGAAGTCTGAGCTATACAGTCATAGCTCGTGACCTGCAGATTGATTATAGACTCCTCTTGGACACTGAAATTCTCAGCTTCTCAAATACCTGTACACAGTGGTGTGTTTGCATAGAACCCACACTATCCTCCATGTACCAGTGATCATCACAGCTGACCTACAGTCCTAGATACAGTGTGTGTGCCGTGGGTAGTGATGACACCAAGTTACGGCAAGGTGATACACGACGGGCCCTATACATCAATGGATTAGTTGCATGTCTTGTTTCTGTAGCAAAATACCTGAGGAAAGCAGCTTCAGGAAGGAAGGTTTTCTTTTGGCTCACAATTCCCGGAGATACAGTCCATCATGGCAGCAGGAGCCTGAGTCAGATGGTCGCATTGCATCCGCAGTCAGGAAGCAGAGAGAGGTGGAAGTTGGTGCTCACTATCTCCTTTTACATGGGGTGGTGCTGCCCACAGTTTTGGTGGGTCTTCCCTGCTCAATCGGCCTAATCTAAAAAACTCCTCATAGACAAGTGCAGAAGACTCTCTCCTTGGCGTCTCTAGATCCTGTCAAGTTGAAAGTCAATATTAACTGTCAAAATCACTTTAGCACAGATGCAATTCTTCTTCCTCCTCCCCTCTTTCTCCTCCTCTTCCACCTCCTTTTCCTCCTCCTTGAGACAGGATCTCAATGGAACTTGCCACATAGACTAGGCTGGTCTCAAATTCATAGAGAGCTATCTGTCTCTGCCTCCTCATTGCTGGGATTGAAGCATGCACCACCAGACCCAGCCAGTACGCAATTCTCTTTTCAACATACTTGGTCCTTAACGCTCTGATTCTGAGAATGTCGACCCCATATCTACAGAGGAAGACCCGTATATGATTGTCTGAGTCTGACAGAAGAGTGGGCTTAGAGAGGAGGTAACCTGTCAGCTCTTCCACCAAGTGGAACTGGAGGTCAAGGGCAGCTACTCCATGGCTCACTTGGATAGCACTGGGCACCAGGAAATAGATATTGCTCGTGGCCCCGGGTGTGTTGGCTCATGTATGCCTCTCTTCTGGGCTGGACTTCTTGAGGTTTACATGTCCGTGTTCTCTCTCTTTAGGCAGGTGCTGGTCATAAATGTAGGGCTCGCCCTACATTCAGGTTATTTTATTTCACGAGCCTATAAAGATGCTCTTTCCAAATCAGATCTTAGGTTGAGCGTCCAGCTGAGCCTGGTCTCTGGGGACACTGCCCAACTGTCTGCCATGGCCATTGGGTTTCCCATCACTTGATGTTGACGAACTGTGTCTGATGGAGTAGAACTTAGGAGTGCCTATTTTCCCCACCCCCACGAAGTCATCCTCATTATGTAACTCACCTGCCACACACAGGAATGTGGAGGAGGAGGGGCAACAAAGACCAACACAATAGCAGCTATGGATGTTGAAACACCCGTCTCTCTGCAGACCGCAACGCCACTGGGATGGCTCTCTCGGGGGACAAGGATGAGCGGGAGGTCGATGCACGTTTCCCCTCCCCGGAGCTTCTCTCAGCCAACGCCATCTCCGATCAGCTCTTGGGCACAGGCTCTGATTCCGAAGAGTTCTCTCTCAATGAGACCATCAACAGCATCTTTGCCCAGGGCACCCCCAGAAGCTCCCCAGCTGAGAGCTTCTATGTGGACTATGAGGAGAACGAGGGACCTGCTACCTACTTGGTCAACGGGTCTTACCTGGAGCTGAACAGTGACAGGATCAACAACACCTCCTCTGAGGCCCCATTCCCCAACACCAGTGCCAGCCTCCCCACCTTGGCTGGGAACAGGACTCACAAGGCAAGGTAAGAGGCCTTCCCTTTGCCCTATCTTAGCTCTGATGGAGTAGGAGTCATTACAGGGGGCTCTGGCCAGAAGGTTCAGGGACCTGGAGGTAAGTGGGAGAGAGCCACACTTTCAGCCACCCTATGAATCTGACATGAGATTGTGGGCCTGGACTGTAACATGTCTTTCTGAAAGGTAGATTCATGAAGCTATGACAGCTTTAACTCCTGATGCTGACCATGAGTTGAAACTTGCTGGAGGTACACTGCTCACAGACTCATGGAGTAATCACAACTACCCTCAGTGTTAGTTCCTGGGAACTCAGAAGGGGAGGCCATGCCGAGTGCACAGAGACTAAGGATTTGGGGTCCTGGGTTCTACGTCTAGACAGTCATTGAAACATGGCAATCAGGCACGAGATGAGCTCTGCCCTCAGGTGAATATGGAGCCTCAATAGCAGCCTTCACCCCAACCAAAGAGAAGATGATAGCGGAACCTGGGGTTCTTTCCCTGGCAGGGAGACCCTGAATCAAAGTTAAGAGTAGGCTGGAGCCGCTAGCACGGTGGGTCTATGCAGTAAGCCATCATCACAGGCAGACAACAGCTATGGTTGAGGAGGACTATAGAATCAGGGTTGGGGACACCTGCCTAGAGAGCAAGGCTGGAGATCCACCAAAAGGAGGGTCTGGGGATTCCTGGACAGCCAGGCCTAGGATGGAGGGGATTGAAGTCTCATCCTCCTGGGTTAGTGGTGACCCTGGTCCTTCCATGCCAGTACTAGAGAATCTCTCCAGTTACTAAAGTTATTTCTCGGGTGCCTGGGTATGCATCAAGGCTTGTGTAAACAGCTAGGGTTAGAATTGTTAGCCTCTGGGGGTGGATGAGGACTGAAGATGGGAGCCAGTCCAGTGATTTTTGTCTTGTTTTCTGGGAACCCACTCAAAATCTTGAGATGAACTCTATCCAGATTGAGGGAGGCTGAGATTGGGGTTTGATGGGAGATTTGACAGTCACTCTAAGGTGACAGGGTTTAGGTCACCTCTCCCACTTTTCTAGGGCTTGAGGGTAGTAGAACTGGAGGATCTGTTGTTGCCTCTTCTCTCACACTGCCTTCCAAAACCTTATTTCCAAGGGCTGATGCACACCGGGGACCCTGCTGATGAGCTCTGGCTAGACGGGATTCTGGACTGGCCACTTACCCTGACCTTGGCACCATCGAAGTTTCTAGGGGACTCTGCCTGGTTTTGGGGACCCACTGACTGGCAAGGAATGACAGGCTTTTACCCTGTGGGGACAGGATCAGAGACACTGAGAGAAGTCACAGGCAGTGGTGATGGGCTGGGTGGTTCTGAATCAGAAAGGTCTTGCTTTGGGACCCAGCAAGTCTCTCTGGGCTGCTGGCTCTCTCTGCATCTTCCTTGGGGACAACAGGCATGGCATATACATATCAAAACAAAGGCCTAGGTATGGATGCTCCTAGTTAGTCACTGAGCCTCCAAAGATTAGGGAAGGGACTGCCCAGACACCCACAGCCCAAGTGGTGACAGAAACCAGGGCTCTATATAGATTTATCAAGTGGCACCACGTCCCTCTCCTTTATTAAGCTGTGATATAGGCTATGTGGGTGGTTGTGTGGCATAGTGAAAGGGCAGGTCATCTTCTCTTCTAGGCCTCAACTTCTCTGTCTGTCAGAGGCCTGGTAGCTCAGCAATGCAATGCTTCACAGGCCAAAGTCACATACAAGCTGTTGAGAGCAGGGCAGGGCCCAATCAGGCATCTCATGTTGTCTGGATCAAGCTTTAAGGACTGTTATCCCCCCACCCCCAGGAGGTTTGGATTAACCTGAATGGGTTCTCTAAGCAGACCCCACTAGAGTGCCCAGGAACCAGAATCCTAAGACACATTTCAAAGTGTCTGTCTCTTCTTATCCTGTCCCCTTAGCCCTGTGGGACATACTGGATTCCCAGAGCCAGTCATTAAAACAGGTTGTCAACACTCGGAAAAGCGTAGCTCAGTTAGATACCCAACCGGCTGCCATCAAAGGATGCTGCTGGTGGGGACCAAAGATGGTCTGGGGAGATAATGGGCTGAGGGAGGCCGTGGGGGAAACTACCAAGCCGAAATAGCCACGTCTCGGCGTGTTGTCCAAACACAGGAAGTCGAGTCTGCTCTGGGAGCGGGCAAAATCAAAGGGGCAGCCCAGAAAGGAAGGGCTATTTTCATCTCCTAGAAAGGCTTCAAACAATCCTGGGAGGGGCTGTCACCAGACTCCTTGGGAACAGGCGTCTGGGATGCAGAGGCACACATCCCTCTCTGAGGCCTGGAGCGGGGTAGGAAGAGACTTTCTGGTTCACCTATAAACAGTCATTTCAGAGCTTCTGCTCTCTGGGGATTTCAGGAGCCTGTGTCCTGCCAGGCGCTGGGCAAGAACCCAAAAGCAGTGGCCACCGGTATCTTGGAAACCATCACGGCCGAGGGCAGGGCCCTTTCAGATTGGGGTGGTGATGGTTTCCAGGGCGTGGTGCTTCTTGATACACCTTCCAGCAAGGAAACCTGTTAGATGCTGCCTTGCGATTCAAGCAGCACCCAGCACCCCACACGTGCTGGAGAGTGGGTGTAGACAGCCCCTCCAGAAATACCTTTAAGACTTAAGATCCAAAGGGTTATTTTGAACCTGGCGGCTAGCTCTTGAGTCAGGGCTGAGTCATGCGGGCTGTGGCTGGGAAGTGTGTAATTATATAAAGATGGAGGAGCTTCTACACCAAGTGCATCTTCTCTCTTTTTGTTCTTGGAAGGAATTTAAGGCTGCTGAAGGCAGTGGCAGGGAGGGGTGCAGGGAGGGCAGACAACTCCAGTGTTGTCTGGGTCAAGCCTTGGGAACTGATTCCTCTCCCCAGTTCTTCCCCACTGAGAGGTTTGACCCACCCCCAGTTGGTGCTCTAAGTGGGTCCCGCTGGGAGCTCGGGTCCAGGATCCTTTTCTTTGAAATGAAGGGTCTTGGATGCCCTCCCTCCGTGTTAAAGTTTTGTTTGTAAGCGGGGAGGAGGGCAGAGCTTCCCCTGCATAGAGCCTGACTCAAGGGTTGGTCTAAGCCCCCAGGAGAGGTGGCCCAGGCCCCTGTCTCCCTCCTTTCTGCAGGCACCCTCTCCTTCTGAGAATTCACAGATCACAGCAGTAAACTCATGACTGAGGCTCCTGTTGGTGGATCATTTCCTGGGTTCTCAGAGCATGACGTGCTGCTATCGGGGCAGCGTTCATCTTCAAAGCACTCTCTTGGGAGACATGAGCCAATCAGAGCAAAACACAGGCACAGTTCTCACCCACTTGACTAACAGTCCCCACAGATGTCCCTGCCACAGATTCAGCCAGAATGGCTTTTAGAATGTAATGGCCTATAACACCCACAATCCTCCAGTAGTCCCCAGGAAAGAGACTGGTCCATTTAAGAACTGTAATAGGTGTCAATAACTGTAATAGGTCCAAGAAAAGTAGAGTTGGCCTATGCAGCCTAAGGGAGCTGCTATCGGTGGGGCTGGTCCCCAACTGCTCTTCTTGGCTTTGGGGTCGTGAGACTCAGGGGCTGTGTTCTTACTTGAGTGACTAGGTCTTGAAGCAGACACCCTGGGTGGAGATAATGCTGCAGCAGCCACTTCCTCCCCCTGCAGAGTCCCAAATAGCCTGCACAGGGGGTGTTGAGGCTGGTTCAAAGAAGCTAACAATCCTAACAATACTTGGCTATGGCCACCAGAGCTCTGGCCAAGAATCATAGCTGTTGGCTGGCCGGCCCCCAGCGTGCCTCTTCCCGTCAGCTGGCCTGTGCAGCCATCACTGACCTGAGCCACAGTGTGGGACTAGACCACTCTGCCTCCTGCAGCTGGGCTTTGTGAGTTTGAAAATTGGAAGCTGAATGGCTGGTGTCCCCATTCATCAGAACCCCAGCTGAGGGAGGCAGCTGGGGAAAATTCTGGAACATCTCGGTCCCTAAGTGCCTTCTGAGATTCCTTCTGGGGTGGGAAGAAGGAATCTGCTGACCAGTGTGAGATGTCATGAGAAGCCCGTGTTGAAGGGCGGTTGCAATGTTGGTGAGCTCCTCATTGTTTAGTGTACCTGTTCTGAAAGAACAGAGTGCCCCCAGGCAGCATGCTCAATTCAGTTCCATGTCTGCTCAGTGCCAATATGCGTGTCTCCTTTTGTGTGTGTGTGAGTTCCAGAGGGTGGGAGCCCTGGTCTTTCAAGAGGGTATTGACTCAAGCCCAAGAAGGTGTGTCTTTAAGGAGAGTGTGTAGCCTCAGAGAGGGATTCATCCACCCAAGAATGAAGCCTATAAGCATCTAGCTCTCTCACCCCACTCTCTGACCTTGTTTCAGGACCAGACCCAAGGCACGCAAACAAGGTGTGAGCCCAGCTGACATGTACAGGTGGAAGCTTTCATCCCATGAGCCCTGCAGTGCCACATGCACCACAGGTACTGAGCCTGGAACCACTGGGCCACTCTCGCTGAGTCTACCTTTACAGTGACTGGGGCTTAGCTAGAGACTCACCCATTCACTTGCAGTCCCAAGTCAACCCCAGGGAGCTTGCATGGTTTCTTGATCTAGGAGGTGAAGTGGGATGGCCGGAGTTGGAGGGTCACAAAAGCATCCTTATTCCCATGGCATGCAGGATGACAAGCAGGTCCAGGCCCCTCTGTCAGACCTAACTATTCTCTGACATCCCAGGAGAGGGGCTCCTCAGAGTAGAGATGAGAACCTTCAGCTTTGAGGGTCTGCTCATGTTGGCCCTGCCCCCAAACACACAATGCTGCCCTGTACCTAACAATTTGGAAGCAAACAAACACGTTGGGGTGGAGGAGCATTTGAACCATACTGGCTACCGTATCACACACCAGGTTCTCATCAAACCACTACTGATTTCTACCTGTGAAATGGAATGTACTGTACTGTGGCGAAGGTGTTTGTGGGATGAATGAGAAGAAACCACCCGTCTGGTTTAAATTCAGCCAGGGAGCACTATTGCTACAGAGCTACTGCGGGTTCCGAGGCAAGGCTGGCCCTAGCCCAGGAGCAAGCCAGATGAGCCCTGCAGCGTGCCTTTCATAGGGATGGATTGTCAGGACCAAACTGTACGGCAGGTGCTATGGCCTCAACTTCTCAGAGCCTGTCGAAGCTGGGTGTGGGCACGCTATGGATCCTTCCTGGCTGTGGAGCTTCCTTCCCATGTGGTGTGACAGTGGAAACTTTCTGGAGGCTGGGGAGGTGACATCACTTGAGATGTCTCCAGGTTGAGGCAGCCTTGGTGGCAAGGGGCCTGATGAATGAGCCCTGCTAGATGATGTCTCCAGGGACAGCATGACACTATTGTCTTTCAACACTTTGACAGCGGCCAGGACAGGGAGCAGGGCTGTTCTGGGTTGCCCACAGTGCAGAGCAGGACACGGGAAGAAAAGAAATAGGACAGGCCTGATACTAGGGAAGGGATGAGCTCTGCCTTAGACAAAGATGTCAGAGGCAGGGAGGCTCCTGTCACCTCAGGAGGCACTGACCCAACTGAGTGACGCCAGCAGAGAGGACAGAGAAGGGTCCATACCGTGGACAACTCACTGCCTCGGCCCCTTCTGGCGTAACTTCATTCGTTGTTTGGAAAGCCCTGCTGTTGCCAGGGCTTAAATTTAATGTGCACAAGTGCAGCCACACTGAAGAAGCCAGGCCGTGTAAGTGGGCTTTGCACACAATGTCTGCAGATGCTCTGTGGAGTCGCGAGTGCTCCACTCCTCTCGGCTTCCCTCCCGCTGACATCTGTTCTTGGGGCTGTGCTAAGCTGTGGGGCTGCCTCCTCTGTACCCTGAACTCTCAACTGTGGTGAGGAGCGTAAGTTTGTTCTTTTGGAACAGCAATGCTGTCAAGTGGTCCTGGATTCTGCTTGGGACTCGGGGTATGGCTTCTAGACCGTCCCCCGTCTCCCACGGCACAGCAAAACTTTCCAGGATCAAGGAAGTTGGTAGGCCTGTTACTGAGGATGGACATCTGGTCTTGTCTGTTTCATATCAGGGTGCAAAGCTCACTTCAGCTCAGGGCAACGGCTCTGTGGTTAAGAAGTTTTGAGAAGCTCTCTACTCAAGACAGGTGTAAGGAAAATGTACCCAGAAAAATGATATTTTGATCTTGTAGCCTTTCTGGAAAGTTCTCATTTTGGAGATGAGCAATGTGGGGCTGTGACAAGTCTGGTGGTCCTAAGTGGGACTTGGATTCTCGTCTGTGTGTTTCCATTTCATAACAAGTCAGTACATAACCAGGTACTTGGGACTGCACAGATCCCTAGCCCTGTCTGTACATCTTTGGATCCCAGAGCTAGTGTCTCTGAGGCCTGAAATGTTCCAAGTAAACCTGGCCAGGAAGCCGCCTCCTCCTCTGGCACACTGAAGGCTACGCAGCCCAGCGTTGGCAAGGGAGGAACCAGTAATTGCAACCTGGCTTGATCCTCGTGGAAAACACACACACACACACACACACACACACACACACACACACACACACACACACACACACACACACACACGTATGGTTTCTTCCCAGACTCCATGGTTCTGTCCAGGGCTGGGGTTTGTAGCAGCAAAGGCTGCTGGGTCTCAGATACCCCAGGGAAGGTAGAGACACTGAAAACCCCAGGAGGCTCTTCCACACTGGCTTTCCCTAGCCAAGCACAATCCTGGCACACCTTGCTTTGAGGGAAGGAGATGCTCACCATTTAGAGAGCCCTACGCAGGTTTGCTCTTAGGTGTAGGAAGTAGGTCCAGGGGAAAAAGAAAGACAGGGTAGCCAGGGAATCTGTATGGTTAGGAAAAGGCTGGTCTCTTATGTGTGTAACCCTTCCTGTCCCCAAGCGATTTTAGAGTCCAGGAATCCCAGGAAAAGTCATACAGAGAGTTAAAGATATGGAGGTTCTGGTTAGAAGAACTTCAGTAAGAGCTGGGGTGCCTAGTCTGATTTCTGGAGGCAGGGTTGTCAAGGATGGCAGTGGTTTGTTTTTTTCTACCTGCCTGCCTGCTCATCTCCTACAGTGGGGTTTATCAGGCAAATGCGCATCAGGGTACATGGCTGCACTTGCTCGGCCTCCATAGGCTTATCTAGATTTATCTAGAGCTAGACGCCTGGGCTGGGCAAAGAAAGAGGTCAGAGGTCAGATCCTGAGACTCTGTCCCACAGTGCTTCCCCACATCCGGCTCTAGGTTTTTACCACCCCCAACCCAAGAAACAGATCTCTGAGTGGTCATGTGACCCATCCAAGCTCACAAGGCTCACCCATCTGCTGGTATCCAAGGTACTTACTGCCAACCACACAGTTTACAGACCCTTGCCTTGCTCCAAACCTAGGAGTTATGTCCACTTATGCCATGTGTGTCCGCTACGATGGTGCTGAGGTGGACGACAGCTACTGCGATGCCCTGACCCGTCCTGAGCCTGTCCACGAATTCTGCGCTGGGAGGGAGTGCCAGCCCAGGTACCTGTCCTCGAGCACCCAGCTGGGTGTCAGAATGAGTGTGCATGCATGCGTGTGTGTGTATGTATGTATGTATATGTGTGTGTGTGCATGTATGTGTGTGTATGTAAGTGTGTGACTATGTATGCATGTGTGTATGTATGTGTATGTGTGTGTATGTGTGTGTGTATGTGAGTGTTTGAGTGTATGCATGTGAGTGTGTGTGCATGTGTATATGTGTGTGTGCATGTGTGTATGTATGTGTGTGTGTGTGCGTGTGTGCATGCACTCATGCTCACATTAGGCTCTGCTTTGCCTCTGCCATGACCTGAGCTGTGGGGCCATGTGGGAGCAGAGCAGAGCAGATGGGATGGTCACTGAACACTTTCTACCACAGGGTGTTTTCCACATTACTCTCCATACTAGACGGATATCTCTGCTTCTGGACTGACTTGCTAACTAGGGAAGATTACACCCTGGGATAGGAGTGGGTCCCCACCTTTCTAGCCCCTATGTCTCTTATCTTGTCTTCAAGGCAGAAGCAGAGCCTTGGTTTCACTTCCAAGGAGCCATGTATTTCTGGCTCCCCAACAAAGTCACATTTGTTCTTTTCTTCCGGCTACTACGTCTGAGCATTTGTTCCTTGCTGGAGCAAAAGACCACAGAGCTGGCCTGAGCTTGGTTTAGATTCTTCTCCAAGTATGTCTTCTCAGAGGACCTGCATGGAGGAAGCTGGTCTTTTATAACCCCACACAGCACAGGGTGCAGACGGGTGCTCATCCCACACACTGGAGATTCCCTGCTCTGGGTATAGAGCTGGACCAGACCTTTGGTTCACTTCCACCATTGCCCATGAGGAATCAGAGTCCAGCATGGGCCACAGTCACCTATGTGACCCAGCAGGGCAAGTGAGGCCTGGGGCTCTGGGACACTGGATTGTGGACCTGAAGGGTAGCAAGTGTGGAAGGGGACAGAAAGAAGACCTGATGGTGAGGGTAGGTGAAGGTAGCCAGGTACCCTAAGGCACGGGCCCTTGCAGGACACTCACCCAACATTCTGCTTGGGGCTACCTAACACAGGCTTATCATGGGCAAAGCCCCCACTGGTTGGTCTCGCCTCCTTCCAGTCTGGCTTGGCCTGTGTGATTTGGGGCCACTGAGGGCTGTCCTCGCTCCCGAGGCAGGTGGGAGACCAGCAGCTGGAGCGAGTGCTCACGCACCTGTGGTGAGGGCCATCAGTTCCGCATCGTGCGCTGCTGGAAGATGCTGTCTCCCGGCTTCGACAGCTCCGTGTACAGTGACCTGTGCGAGGCCACAGAGGCTGTACGGCCTGAGGAGCGCAAGATATGCCGCAATCCGGCCTGCGGGCCACAGTGGGAGATGTCTGAGTGGTCAGAGGTGAGAGCCTGCAGACCCTGGGGTGGGGGCCTGTGCCCCAGGATGGGTGTGCCAGGATGTCCCTCACCCTGACTTCCTTGCAGTGCACAGCCAAGTGTGGGGAGCGCAGTGTTGTGACCAGAGACATCCGCTGCTCTGAGGATGAGAAACTGTGTGACCCCAACACCAGGCCTGTGGGAGAGAAGAATTGCACAGGGCCTCCCTGTGACCGCCAGTGGACTGTCTCAGATTGGGGACCGGTGAGGGCAGATTCGGGGCATGGGGCTAGGGACGGGACCCTGAACCTGAGGACTCTGCTTTGCTGAGCCTCCGTGTTCTCGTCTATCTGTAATAAAGACATGAGAAGAAAAGCACAATGACCTCCCTTCCACTCTTGCAGGAACTCAAACAAGAGTGGACATAACTATCCCGTTAATGATGTCTCTGTCTCCACCTCTCCTGAATACATCTCGCCTTGTTTCTTCTTTCTGTCTGCATGCCTTTCCCCGTCTCTGATTCCCCATGTCTGTTTTCCCTCCCTGTCTCTTTCTCCATCTGTCTGTCTCACCTGGAACAGAGCTGCTCATACGCTAGGAAGGGTCCTCTCCTGTGGTGGGGGCTCAGGTGACCTTTTGAGCTGTGCTTTTCTCCATGTGTGTTTTGCACTGAGCATGTTATTTCTGTAATTAGAACAGAAATGTTATTTAAAAAGCAGTTGCCATGGAAACTGCTTCCCCTACACTGCCCTGGATGCTGTTTCTCTTACTTGGGGATGATGCAGGTCGGGGGCTTGTGGAATGGCCCCTGATATTCTACTGGCCCCTGCTGTCCTCTCTTGCAGTGCAGTGGAAGCTGTGGGCAGGGCCGTACGATCAGGCATGTGTACTGTAAGACCAGCGATGGACGGGTAGTCCCAGAGTCTCAGTGCCAGATGGAGACAAAGCCTTTGGCCATCCACCCCTGTGGGGACAAGAACTGCCCGGCCCACTGGCTGGCTCAAGATTGGGAGCGGGTGAGTACCCAGGAGCCTGCATAGAGCCTATCTTTGGATCACGTAGGGAATGGGGGGAATTGACCTGAGTGCCAATGGCTGGTCACAATGAGGAATTCATGACAAACCATGAAGAACAATTGACTAACAATCTGGAAAAAAGCCAAAAAAAAGTAGTAAAACCACTTCCTGTCCCCTCTCACAGGGATGCCTGCAGGTCCCCAGTATCTTCTCACTGGGCCCTGTTCTGGTGGACACAAAGCCAGAGACAGGGTGTACTGGCTGCACACTTTCAGCCCACAGGCCTTGATGACCTCTTGCTATCACAACCCATTTGTCTTCTGTCCCCACCAGTCCTTGTCACCAACTTGCCATTTCAGACAATTGCTCTCCATCAATGGTTTCAGGCGGGCCACTGCTAACTAAATAATCTTGGGCCAAATCGCTTTCTGCAGAATTGATTTTGGCCTAATCATCCTTGGCCAAATTACATTAGCCAATTTGTTTCAAAACAGATGGTTTGGGGCCTAATTGCTCTTGATCAGATCCGGATGGGGCCAAATGGTTACCTAACAAAGCGTTGTCAGCCAATTCCTCAGTCAAAAATGCTTATGCTTTTACCCAAATATCAATGATCAAACTTTGGCCACCCGAGGTGCTGTGGTCAGGGTTCTGGTTCTCTGGGCTTCTGTCCCACTGACCCATCCTGGCTGGCCCCTTTCAGTGCAACACTACCTGTGGGCGTGGCGTGAAAAAGCGGTTGGTTCTCTGCATGGAGCTGGCCAATGGGAAGCCTCAGATGCGCAGTGGTCCTGAGTGTGGGTTATCCAGGAAGCCCCCCGAGGAGAGTACATGCTTCGAGAGACCTTGCTTCAAGTGGTACACGAGCCCCTGGTCAGAGGTGAGTACCCAGCAAGCTCTCCCCTGCTCCCAGGCTGCTTTAAACCAGGCCTGAGCTCTGATCCTGCCACAGAACATCCATCTTGGCCCATGTCCGTCAAGCCTTCCTCCAAGCCTCAGTCAGCCAGGGTGCTTGTCCCTGGATGCTTCTAGATCAACTGGTGGAGAGCCATCATTACCCAGAAGCCTTTGCTGATCTAACCCTGGTGTTTCTGTAACTTTTTTTGTTGGGCTGTCTGGGTTTGGTCACTTCTGGCTTTAAAATGAGGCTTTTAAGTGTTGTGTTTGGTAGCAAGTATGTCTGATATTCTCCAAAGGGTAGTCCAATCCCGGTGGACACAGAGGGTAAGGTTGGCTGAGTCATAGCTAAAGCAGAGATATGAGACTTGGGCATACAAGCGGCAAAATGTGAGTCCTAGGTCAGTGGGCAGAGCAGCAAGCTGTCCTGACGCAAGCCTGACTCCCTGTTCGGTTCTACAAACTCCTTAGCATGCTAGGCAGAATAGAGCTGAGCCCTCACTTCTGCAACAGAAACAGAGCCATCACCTGTTGCCACAGAGGTCACTTGGGGCAGCTGTAGCCCAGTGCTTGTCCCAAGGTCTCTTTTCCAATTATCACTTACCTAGAGGAAGAAACTGAAGTTGAGAGAGTTTTCCAACCTGGGGCCAGAGTTTAAGGTGTGTTAGCCATGGGGCTGAGGACTCTGCAAAGGGAAGGAGGTACAAACCTGCCCATCCCAGGAGTCCAGGGCAAGGAGCCTAAAGTGTGAGTAGCCTCCACTCACAGGGAAGTGATGGGCAGGCAGAGAAGTGTAAGCAGAATGGGAAGGTCCCCTAGCCACGGGGTGGGTATGGCTCCCTTTCTAGTGTCCGATTGGCACAGCCTGAGAAGCGAGACCACTCCTTGAGGCTCGTCAGCATCCTGAGCCTTCCTATCATCACAGGGGCAATCACCTAGATGTCAGTTTTCATTGACTCACATGAACATCTATAAGCCATTTCCACCTCCATGCTGTCCATAGCAACAGCATCTGCCATGTCGTCCCATAGCAACAGTATTGGTCCTGTGCAAGGACATGCGGAGTCCAGAGCATCCCTGGGCAAGATGAGGGCAGGACTTCTGTGGGCAAGCTGAGTAACCTGGGGTTTCAAGCTGCCTGTGGTTTTGATTCCCACAGACGTCAACTCTTGAATGCTTAGGGATAGTAGTGGAGTGTCAGATGTGATCTGGAGCCCAGAGCCTTCATTGTGGGGTACAGCATCCAATACCCCAACACATAGGTCCTCCTTGGGCTCAGTTCCTGGGATGGATGGGTTACAAATCCAAACCTTGAAAGTCCAAGGGCTCTATGGGGTGAGGCCCCAGTTGCTGCCCTTCTCAAGTTCCCAACTCTTGGGAACTCCAGAGTTCTTCTGTATACACACACACACACACACACACACACACACAGAGAGAGAGAGAGAGAGAGAGAGAGAGAGAGAGAGAGAGAGAGAGAGAGAGAGAGAGAGACTCTGTGGTATCCACCAATGCCAATCACCCTGAAGGTAAGAAAGAAGGGTGGTACGGCTGCAATTGCCTAGAGGGTGCATGGCAGAGATTGAGGACCAACAAGTATCATTAGGGGAAGAAGGCAGAGAAACACACAGGTGTCTCTGGAATGAAGGTCCCCTCTGAACTGACTGATCATAGCTGGAGGTCTAGCTGCGGTCTGGGAAGCCCAATAGCTCATGTACTTTAAGAAAACTGGTCTTAGGGTAGCTGTGTGGCCATGTAAGTCAAGGACCATGTTGGATGATGGGAAGGGAGGATAATGAATGAGGAGGATCCCCAAGGCAGCCGTGAGGAAGGGGTGCTTCCCGTATCGTCCTGATGAGGTAGCAGGAGCAGATGGAATCTGTGAGTGGTGGACATGTGGAAGTCTGTCCTTTCTGCTCCTGGCTGGGCCAGTGTCCTTCTCTATGACTGCCCCATCTTGATGCATCAGCTCAGTGTTTGTTCGCCCAATTATTCTCTCCCATCCATCTCCTGGACAGAGGAGCAGGTGCCAGGACCTGCTGGGAGCCCACTTATCTTCAGAGGCATCTGCAAAGGCAAAGTGTCCTCTGGTCGCCTGTGCCAAGCCAGCCTCTCCTCTCCCCAGGGCGGGTGAGTGGGCAGGTGGCCTCATGCCAGCCTTCATCAGCTCCTCTGTGTCTGGTAACCAGACTGGGGTGAGCCTGGGGCGGGGGCCTCCCCATACCTCAGGTCCAAGGCATGCCTGGGTGATGTGGGGTCACCACATTAGGGAACCACTGCCGGCAGGATCTTGGCAGGGGAATATCAGGGTAATTGGGGTCAGCAGATGTGCCTGGTATTCTGGGTAGCTCAGCAGGCTTTCTGAGGGGAACATCTGGACTCAGTGTGATGGCTCTGGAAGTTGCATTGATTAGCCCATGGCAAACTCTCTGTGTCACTAATCTCAGACAGATGGAACCTGAGCACCTAGTAGATCATCGTTGGCACCCTCTCACTGTGAAGCTGGGAAGACTGAGGCAGAGAAGCCAGACAGTACCTTTCCTCCAGCTACCTCTGTTCAGCCCCAGCTCAGGCGCTAGATTCCAAAGCGCTGGTGTGCCCTGGGCCAGCCTCTGTATGGTTAGGGCGCAGAAGGGAGAGTGTGCTGAGTGGTGAGATTCCTGGTCTCTGTCACCCTGGGGAGCCTTGCTATGGACCTATGTGTCTGTCTGTCCCGCACCAGTGCACCAAGACGTGTGGAGTAGGCGTGAGGATGCGAGACGTGAAATGTTATCAGGGAACCGACATCGTCCGAGGATGCGACCCCCTGGTGAAGCCTGTGGGCAGGCAGGCCTGCGACCTTCAGCCATGTCCCACAGAGCCCCCAGGTGAGAGGAAAGAGGCAGGGCTCAGCGTGGGGGCCAGAGGGAGTTGTGCAAGAGCCAGGATCGGAGAGAACATCAGGCATTAGTAAGGGAAGCAGTTAGAGAGTCACACAGCTGTGCCTTCAGGAGAGGTCTTCTCTAGTGGGGAGGACCTAGATGGGGCTCAGGGACCCCACACAGAGACCTGTGCCTTGGAAAAATCACTGACTTGAAATGCGGTTGGGGGAAGCTGTGGATACCAGGGACCAAGATGACCTGGCCTGAGCAGCAGGTGCTGACTCTCAGGAGGCGGGCAGGTAGGAGCTAGGCATGGTCTCTGGCTTGGGTATCTGGGAAGATAGACAAGGTTCAGTCTCCAGAATGGATGCCAAATGTAGAGAAAGGTGAATTCTATTTTGGGAATGCTGAGGCAAGGAGAGAGGAATCCACAGGCCCTGGAAGGGTTTGGATTTCTCAGGGAGACCAGGGACTATCCAAAATCCCAGGGTTTTACCTCCCGCCCCAAGTGAACAGATGAAACATCTAGTGAGATCCATGCTTTCCTGGAGAGGGACTTGGATTAGGGAAGGGGTAGCAGAGACATAGAGCTGGAAATCTGTAGTAGGTGGGGTGCTCTGGACCTAGGCTTGGGGGGAGCTCATCTGTTGACACATTCATTTGTGTCACTCTGGGATGCCCTTAGTGAGCTCCTGACTTTGTGAAGATACTGTGGCAAGAGTTGAGGACCCTAGGAGCTGTTCCTCTGGGGCCTCCTGGCATTTCATCCTCCCTCCTTGTATTGTGTCCCATTCCCAGATGACAGCTGCCAGGACCAGCCGGGCACCAACTGTGTACTGGCCATCAAGGTGAACCTCTGCAGCCACTGGTACTACAGCAAAGCCTGCTGCCGCTCCTGCAGGCCTCCCCACTCTTAGCTGGTGCTGTGGCCCCCGAGACGTGCGCACCACATCCTGGGGCTCTCGTTGAACACCCACCCTGCAGGAGGAGATCCTGGGCTGTGAAGACGTGACCCAGAGAACAACTGACAAGAAGGGACTTTTGACACTGTGGGCCTGTCTCTGCCTTGGGGGAGAGTCTCCAGAGCCCACCGGCCCCTTCTCAGATGGAGACACCCTGTTGCGGGAAGCTGTACATTCACTCCCAGGATCCTGTGTCTGTGCCCACACTAGAGGGACCAGAGTCTAGAACCCAGAGTAGGCAGTACCTGCCCATTTTCCAGGCCCTTCTCTGAGGTGGAAGAACCCTCTCAAGGTGACTTGAAGATGACCCAGGAAGGGGAGAGTCTCCCTTCTTTGGCTGCCTTGAGCAAGGAGGGGTATTGGGTCAGCTGAGGAGCCCAGGCTGCCCTGTCTCTGGAAGTATCGAAGGTACCCCATCCTAAGGCATTAGTGCCACCGTGCCTCCCCTCCTGGAGTTCCTGGGCTGGATGGAAGGGATGGCCCCTGTTCTTGTGGTGTCCCTGACACCCGCCTCACCGCTCACTGGTGCATGTTAATAAAGTGGCTGTATTTATGACAGTGTGCTGGATTCGCTCACTTCGGGCAGAAATGGTGTGCAGCCTCAGGAGCTTTAGGGGGCTGCACGGGGGTTCCTCTGCTGGACAGTGGGTGCAGAGATGGGTGGCAGCAGGGTGGTCTGATACATAAAGTAGACAAAAGGCAGTGAGAAGAGCAGGGAGTGTACAAGGATGGGTGCTGTGGGCAGTAGGACTGTGTTGAGATAGAATCTAGCGTGAATCTCCAGCCATCTCTTGCTGCCCTTGGTCTGGGGCTTATTGCTGGGATGGAACACGGGGCTGTTGGAATGCTGGAGGAGCAGAGGGAACAGAAAGGCTAGAAGATACGGGATAGGACCACCAAAAGTACATGCCGCCGTGGGCTCAGGTTTCATGTAAGGTCATCCGCTACTCTCTGAGGACCATCCTCAGGGCCATAGATTCCCACATCAGGGTGGCTCCTTGTGGGTGAAGGGATACAAGGGAGCTATTGGATGGAGCTGCTTCAGTCTGGCTTTTCTGGAGTGGAAGAGAGAGGAAAAGAAAACAGCACACATGCGTGTGCAGACACACGTGCACGCACAGTCCCCAGGGAGGCAGGGAAGATGGGGCAGAGTCTGAGATGGCAGCGGTTAGTCAGTCTCAACACCATGGAGGAGTCCTCTGGGCCCAGGTAGTAGGGATGCTGATGACTGTCTCCTGTGCTTTGTGGTCAGTCTGGCCCAGACAGGTCTGTCATATAGCTCTGTTCCTGAAGTGCTTAGGGTTTGGGAGGAAACAGAGGCAGCCACACAGTCCAGTGCATTATTGCTCCTGTCTGTGCCTGTACCATCAAGATGAATCAAGATAGCTGCTCATAGAGATTTTATTTTTGTCCCCCCAAAGCCAGAAGTTAGCAGTTTGGGAGATGGCTGTGCTTCAGGTCACCAGCTGGGCTTAGAGCAGTTTCCTTGGGTCTCAGGGGCTGGGCCTCGGCCACACCTGAGTCCCATAGTTACCTTTCTCCCAGGCTTCTTCCCCTCCTGATTTCCTCCCTCTTTACCTCATCCCACACTCCTCTCTGTTGGCCGTTAGTGTATACCTAACTATGCCAGGCTGTGTCAGGCATGTCACCAACTCTGGCTAGTTTCATCTTTTTTTGAGGTGGGGAGCATGCGTGCCCCATTACTGATACAAGCTTAGGGACAGTCAACCACTTGTCCTCAAGAACCATAACCCATCACGTCCAGTCTGCTCTTCAAATTGTTGAACGGCAATCTTGAAAGCCATTGGGGGCACTGAGAAACAAAAGTGGCTTGTTATAATGCCCCATTTGCCTGAGAACTCTTACCAGCCCCTCTGAGTAGAGCTAGAACTCACCAACTGGGCTGGGAAGGTGAACTCTGTCTGGTTCCAGAGAGGGTCTGTGCCCGACAGTGCCCAGTGGATGGACAAACAAGCAGCCTAGTGCCATGGTGTGGGAAACAAATTTATTGGCTTTTGCTTTTTTCAGGGTGCTTGGTGGGTCCCCGGCAGGTCCCATGGTGGTGTTGAGTGAGCTGGTAGGGATGAATGCTTAATTCACTTCAAAGATGTCTATGGAGCTATACAGAAATGCTAGAGGTTAAAAAAGGAGAGGGTCTAGGAGACAAAGACAGAACAGTCCAGAGCCCCCCCTCCCTACCTCACCCATACCCCAAGTAATGAAAGGGACTGATGCCAAAGGGTAGAATGGGACAAAGGAAGTAGAGGGAAAGGGGTAGGTTGGGGACTTCCATGATTCTAAGGGTGGATTCTGTTAGCAAGACCAAACTAAGGCAAGGAAAAGAAAAGGAGAAAAAAGAATCAGAATGCCAAAGACAGCAGACCTCCACTAGCATAGTTCAGCTACCTGTAGCAAGGGTGGAGGGCCCTGCTGTGGTATCTGGCTCAGGAGTGGCCACTGTTCTATAGGAAGGCACCTTCTCGGGGGCACCTGCTCGCCTCAGCCTCCACTGCAGGGCTTGGAGATGAACTAGGGTCCCGAGGAGAAGGGCCTCTTGAGGCTATGCCGCCAAGAGCAGAGAACTGCACTCCTGAGGGCTGGGGATCCTGGGCTTGGGGCACCTTCAAGGGGCAGTCACCTGACACCAATTCCTCATCCAGAGGAGGGCTTGGAGCAGCATGGGGAGAGATGAGGCTTCCACACAGGGGCAGCCAGCTCTGGCTGGCTAGGCCTGGGGCCTCATTCCAAGCAGGAAACAGGAAGTGGATGATCTATAGCTCAGCTCCCCCAGGGACCTCAGTTCCCACCGAGGACCAAAGTTTAACGGGCTTTCTGCAGTCAGCTTCCCCCCTCCCACCCCCCACTACATATATGGGGATGCAAGCCCATGGATGGGGTGGCCTGCCCAAGAGTCACACCTGAGACCCCTATTGCATAGCTGGGCCACCTCCAGTGTGCATCAGCAACCTTGCTAGATGTGTCTGTCGGTTGACTGGGTTTAGGGATGAATACTGGAAGTGTAAATTTGAGTGTCAAGCCTCCCAGAGTAGCGTCCCCTGTCCCCATGCCTCTTCTCTCACGGAAAAGCAGATTGGGTAGAGAAAGCATCCCAAGAACACTGCTGTCTCTTAAAAGTCTGCCTTCTACAGAGAGACTCGTCCACTCTCAGTGGGGCCAGAGCAACGGGTATTTCAAGCTTGGGGCAGATGCTTGGCACCTAGGTTCAGGAGTGTGAGTCAAAGAGGCTGGGAGAAGGAATGGAGAGAGGGTGAGGAGAAGGATGGGAAAGGGGAGACAGGGCGAGGGGACAGAATGTTTATTTGGTCCACGGTCTCTAAGGAAGGTTCATGCTTGTAGGGCCACTGGCAGCCAGTGAGGACCCTGCTCCCTTGAGCAGGTAGGAAGCCCAAAGCCTGGAGGGAGTGACAGGCTAAGGCCATGAAGCCAGAGACAGACAAGTTGCTGGGGTTAACATTAGCCATGTTCTTACTTCCTGGGAACAGGACCTAGTCCCTGTGCCCCAACACTGCCTTACTTTATCCTCCTGACCCCTGCCTCCCTTCTTGTGTCAGCTGTCCCTAGGAGCTGCCACACCTGGTTCATTGGACTTTATCCCTGTAAAGGGCCTGGGGATTCCCCATGCCTAGAGCCCCTAAGACAGGGATACAGGGAAGACATGGCTGAGCAGAGGTCTGGGCATGGGGCCAGGGCATGCCATGGGGATCCTGCCATGATCTCAAGACCTTCCAGGGCTGGATGCTTAGGCAGTATGGAGGCCTGTCACACGTCGGTGCTAACGCTGCGGCTTCGGGAAAAGGCCTCACGCATGGCTGAGAGGCGGTTGGGGTTGAGCGCCTGCAGGCCCTCAAAGGTCGCTGGGGGCAGATCCACGTCCTCCTGGCTGATGCTTTTGTAGGCCACACGGCCCCCACCGTTGCGCACACCCTCAAAGTCGTCCTCCTCCGGCTCCTGCAGGAAGAAAGTGGGCGGCTCGTAGTAGGAGCAGCTGCGGCAGAGGGCGCGGGCCTGTGGGGACTTCTGGCTGAAGGAGGTGGCGGCAGCTGGGTAGAGAGCAGGCCCGTTGGTCAACACAAGGTTGCAGTTGGAATGCAGGGGCGGCAGCTGGGAGTGCACAGCGAAGTCGGGTTCCTCCTCGTCCTCCTCGGATTCGTCCTTCTTGCAGCAGTAGTACTGTGGACAGAGGGTCAGGTGACCACAGGGCGCCTCTCACCAGTGTCGACTGGAGGGTAGCCCTCAAGATTATGGGGTGGCCCTGCTCAGTCTCCTCCACCTGTTCCACCACCACCTAGCATCTACCCCAGGCCACTCTGAGCTGAGGTCCCTGTAACAATGTCAGTTATCTATCTCACCCATACAACTGGATGTAAGTCTAATTTCCAATTTGTAGGCCGGTAAACTGAGGCACAGTTGGGTTAAGAGACCTGAAAGTGGTAGATCTGGGTAAGCCATTTCAGATCCTAGAGTTGAGTCATAGGCACTGGGTGTGCCTTACACACGGGTGTTCACTCCTGTCAGGGAGCCATGGGGCCTCAGAAGCCTCTAATGCGCAGGCAGGGAAGGCTAGGCAAGGCAGCATACTCTTCGCTGCCGCTCTCCTGAAGGGTGGGTGTGTGCCACTGGAGAGTCCTTGAGTCTCTCTGAGCTGGGCAACTGGTCACTGAACTGCACAGAGATCCCCCAGCCCCATTGCTGGGCATCTCCCCTGAAATCTGACTGTACCCTCCTCTACTACATTCTGGACCCCTGCCCTCTCTGTCTTCTTGGGGGCTCTCCATGCAGAGCCACCCTTCAGGCTCCAACCCAACCAGGTCCCCTTCCCCATCCTTTGGGAGTACCTGAAGCCGACAGTAGCACAGAACAGCAATGATACAGAGCAGAATCACAGTTGCCAAGATGCCCCCAGTGATGACCACAGTCCCGGCTGTCATCCGCCCACTTCTCCATCAACAGCCTGCAACAGAGATACCACAGGCTACAGCGTTGGTAGTCCCTTATGCAAAAGAGCAGAATGTGGATACCACAAACCGGAGATCAGTCTGGAATGGGGCAGGCAGGAGGAGAGCCAAGCCTCTAAGCCCTGTTCCATCTCTTAACCTCAGTTTCTCCATTTGCAAAATGTGAATGTTAATAGTCAGACATTGAAGTTAATTTTAATTTTTATGTGTATTGTATGGGTTTTGCCTGCATGTATGTCTGTACATCATGTATACTGTGTTCATGGATGCTGTAAGAAGGCTTTAGATCCCCTGGAACTTGAGTTACAGATAGCTGTGAGCTTCCATGTGGGAGCTGGGAATTGACTCTGTTATGTTGTTGTTTTGAGGTTTTTTGCTTGTTTTGGGGGGGTTGTTTTGTTTTTGTTTGTTTGTTTGTTTTTTACAAAGACAGGTTTCTCTGTTTAGTCCTGGCTGTCGTGGAACTCATTCTGTAGACCAGGCTGGCCTAGAAATCACAGAGATCCTCCTGCCTCTGCCTCCCAAGTGTTGAGATTAAAGGTGCACACTACCACCGCCTGAGCTATCTTTCCAGCTCCTGACCTGAAACTCTCTCTCTCTCTCTCTCTCTCTCTCTCTCTCTCTCTCTCTCTCTGTGTGTGTGTGTGTGTGTGTGTGTGTGTGTGTGAGAGAGAGAGAGAGAGAGAGAGAGAGAGAGTGTGTATGTATCTAGGTACATGTGTGTACATGTGAGTGCAGATGGAGGCCAGAGATAGACATCAGTATTAGGTGGTGTCTTCCTTCATCTATCTCCACCTCCCTTTTGGAGACAGATCCCTCCCTGAGCCTGAAGCTCACAGACTGGCTAGGCTGGCTGGCCAATACACTCTTGTCTCTGATTCCCTAGTGCTGGGGTTACAGATGCGTGCCACCACACCGGGCTTTTCCTTGAGTGTCAGGGAGTGGAACTCGGGTCCTTATGCTTGCAAAGCAAGCATTTTTCTGACTGAGCCATCTCCCTAGTCCAAAAGCAAAACTTTCTTGAGCAATAGGTGTGATGCTCTCCCTTCCAGCCTAGCCTGACACTCATACTTTTTAAAAAAAAAAAAAAAAAGAAAATATATGGAGGCAGGAAGATCAGGAATTCAAAGTCATCTCCAGCATCATAGCAAATATTAGGTCAGCCTGGAATACCCGGGACCCTGCCTCAAAAATAAAAAAGCAAGCAAGCAAACAAATAAATAAAAAGTACCAAACTCAGTTCAGGCAAAGGCTAGCTGTAGAACTTGTCTATCTGACTCTGTCTATTTTCCCTTATTCACACAATTTCTTCTGTAGTGTAATCTCTGACATATCGCACTACTTAACACAGCCAGCCCCTTTAACATATTTAGTGGTGGTAAGATGCACAACACATAAATTTACCATCTTGACTGTTTCTGTGTAGCTGTGCACAGCTCTGTGTTGGTTTGGATGCATGTAGGTGCCATGTGTATAGAAGCCAGGGGTCCATCTCCAACAGTTTTTCTTAAGAGCTGTCCACCTTAGTTTCAGGTTTGGTTTTTGACTTGAAAATTTCTGTAACATCTATTTATTTGTGTGCATGTGTCATATGGAGATCAGAGGGAAATCCGCAGGAGTCAGCTTCCTGCTATGATGTGCATCCCAGAGATGGAACTCAGCGTGTCGGTCTTGGCCGCAAGCACCTCCATCTGCTGAGCCTCCCTGACAGTCTCTTGTTTGAGTGGGAATGGGGAGAGTTGTTTGGTTGTATTTTGTTTGACGGGTTCTTTCATTGGCTTGGTATTTGCAAAATAGTTGAAATGGCTGGCCAGCATGCCCCAAGGGTCCACTTCCCTCCACCTCCCCTGTGCTGGGATTACAAATGTGCATACCACATCTGGCTTCGTACAGGGAATAAAAATCAGGTTCTTGTGTTTGAGCAGCAAATGCCTCACTGGATGAGCCGCCTCTCCAGTCCCGTCTTTACCACTGTTAAGTACTCAGTTCAATACCAACTAAGCGGATTTTTTTTCTAGTACTTTTTTATATCATGAAACTGAAAACAATAAACAATTTCTTTTTATTTAGGAGATTCATATTTAGAAAAATATATTCCCAGTGACATTATAGGGAAGCAATGGTGATTCCCCCCCTCCCATGTTGTAGAATCAACCTCAATGACTTTTTCAGAATAAATTCTTAGAAGGCAGGTTTCTGTGGCCCTGAAGCCATGAGCTCTTACCTGCAGGGATCTGGCAGCCTGCATTCAGTGCGCTGCTTGCAGGGATCCTCCCAATGGACCTGTGCTGATTAACAGCCCTGCCCCCAGGACACAGACTCTCCTTTGCAGTCTTCCCTTGTCTTTTGCAGGGTGACCATTCCAATCGTGGCTGGTGCCAGCTGAAGCAAGACTTAACAGCTTTCCCACAGCCCTTCTGTCTTCCAGGCCCCTTCCCTGACCAGCCACAGGACCTGGGCAAACCCATCCCTATCTGTACTTCTAAGATGTTCTGGTTTTGTGGGGCATGGTGGAGAAGGCATGGAGGGAATAACTGGACCATTTTAAAGGAAAGCCAGCACATCTTAGTCTACCGACCAACGCTTCTGGGCAGATAACGGACGCAGACTCGGAAAAGCCTCTGCTCTGCTCGGCCTCCCCATCCTCTGAGATGCCATCCTTACCGTGGGTCTGTACACGTTAGGACCCCGTTCGTGTTAAACCCTTTCATTCCAGAATGGCTCCGTTCTCATCTGTCCTTCTCTTGCCTCCGTGCCATGTGGCTAGAGAGAAGTGTAGTCATCCATCTCACAGAATTTTCTACGTATTAGAGTTAGCGTGTTTCCCCGTGAGGCTGCTAACAGGCCCTTCGTGACCATTTGGAACTCTAAGCTGGCCTCCTTACGCATTACCTTAGTCCTCACCTTCAAGACCTAGAGCCAGTTCCCCGTCTCGTGATGTTGCGTTGACAGTGGTTCCATCTAGTTCTTTCCTCATGGGATGTCTCCTCCTGATTGCTACTCGACTGTTCTAGCAATATCACAGCAAATGTAAAAAAAGTGATTTTTCCCCCCAAAGTTTCATTTCTCTCACATTATCTATTCAGGTTCTTCCAGATAAAGTTACAAAGAGCTTGCTGAGCCCGTGATAGCAAAGGCTCATCAGAAGATGGGAGGCATCCATGCCCAGTTCTTACCCCATCACCTCCTAGGGCAGTCAGAGCCTTCCTGAGGCTTGAGGCTGTGTCTGAGGCTCACTGTAGCGTTGCTCACCATTTGGCTTGTTTCGATCACCTGCAGTCTTTATCCCGCAGTCAGTGCTCACACTGCCCCAGCGAGGCTGCGGGTTCGGAGGCCTCTCCACGGCTGCTGCTGTGCCATCCTGGCAACCTCGTGAGTCTTTGGTGCAGTTTAATAGGAGGGATCTCCCCGTCTCGATGATCACAACAGCTAGAGCATGGGCGTCTTCTGTTGTGAACTAACTCATTAATTTACTTGTGTCCATGCCTCATTCCCTTAAGACAGGGTTGCTCACTGAACCTGGAGCTCGCTATTGGCTAAGCTGGGGACCAGGACATAGGGATCCTCCTGTCTCCAATCCCCTACTCCCAGAGCGACAGGTGCTGGGGTTCCAAACTCAGATCTTCATGGGTACATAGCTCTTACCCACCGAGCCATCTCTTTGGCCCAACAATTTTAGCTTAATTTTTTCGAGACACAGTCTCATGTAGACCAAGCTAGCCCCGAACCTCCAGTCTCATGTAGACCAAGCTAGCCCCAAGCCTCCAGTCCTCCTAGCTCTACTTTCCAGGGACGGAGACTGCAATACGCTTTACATTTTCGGAAGGAGACACCTAAAACATTAGTTCCTATTGATATTTGCACTTAAACTTCGGGATTCTGGTTTTTTGGTTTGGGTTTTTTATTCATTAAAATTTGATCTTTGTCTTCTCTCTTAATATCCTACATTTCCTTGCTTTTCCCTTGTATCTGTAGCAATTTTAAAATGAAAATGTCAGCGTTCCACTGAAGCCTTCTGAAAGCCTGTCATTTGTCTCTCTGCTCGCTCCCGTGAGGACGGAGTTGAATGAAAGGACTTTCAGAGGCACCACGGCAATTCTTCACAATGGCTCCCCACCAACCCCACATTCAGATTCATCTTTTCCTCATTTGTTTCTAATATAAAAATTAATTAAAATTTTCTTTTCAATTATGTAAAGTGCTTGGTTCAACAGACCGCAGCATAAATCCAGGAACATTTGGAGGCCGGCCTTCCTTCCTTCCTTCCTTCCTTCCTTCCTTCCTTCCTTCCTTCCTTCCTTCTTTCTTTCATTCCTTCTTTCTTCCCTCCCTCCCTCCCTCCCTCCTTCCCTTCCTCCCTCTGCTCTGCCCTGGAAGCAACAATCTGTCTTAGCTCTGCATTTCTCCTTCCATGGCCATGTCCTCAACACACGCCCAAGAATACTTTCCCCTCTCAGAGAAAGAAGGTGCTGTTAAGTCTGTGCCCTCCTTTGCTTCATGCACAGTCTGGCCCTATGCTACAAGGACATCTTAGGGAGCCTTCTGGATCCACTGTGGAGCTTGCCTGGCCTCCTCACACCCAGGTCAAGCTCCTTTAGGTAGAAGAACCCAGATCACCCAGCTGGATCCCACAGCCACTGTTGTTCACCTTTTGCTGTTACAGAAACATGCACACGTTTCTAAATTTCTGCTAAACCTGGCCAAGACTTGCTGGCATTGGGGTTGACTAATCAGCTCCCAGAAGTGTAGGAGAGTAACTGGAAGTCTGGTGCTTTGTTCTAACTCTCCAGGTCTGGGTGAGGAGGGTGGATACGAGGTGCTTGCACATATTTGTGGCTGGACTTGGGAGGGTCAGATAGCCTCGTGGGGTCAAGCAGGGGCTTGGGTACAGATGGAGGAGAGACATGGACATGAACTGCCAAGGAGAATCTTGCTCAGGCCATGCTGTGAGCCAGAGGCAAGACTGGGACTGGAATTCAAGCCCCAGAAGACAGATGGACAGACAGATGACAGTTAGGTCCAGACAGACCCAGAGAGACAAGGCAAGAGACACAGACAGAGGGACAACTCCAACCAAATAAAGGCAAGTCCAAACGGCCCCAAAGTGTGAGACAATGGGGTGCAGACACGCTGGAGACCCAGACAGGGAAGGAGCCCTAGGGACCCTGCACATTCCTGGGCGTGCTGCCTGGCAACTCTAGCCCCCTCAGCCTCTCGGGAGGCCGAGGCCAGCTGGCTAGCTGGCCTTGCTAGAGCTGCAGGCCTATAGAGCCGGACCTTGGAGTCAGTGTGCAGTAGAGGCGGCTGGAGGTCTGTCCAGGTACATTCTCTCAGGAGGGTGACCCTGAACTGTAGTCACTGTGGCCACTAGACTCGGCTGCCATACTCTCTTCCTTCTTTTGGGATGCAAGAGACATTGATTCTCTGGGATCGCTGAAGAGATCCCAGAAAGCCCTCCTTAGTGGTCTGAGGAGCTGGGGAGGGTGGGGCAGGTACTGGAACCCTGATGCTGTAGGAAAAGGACTGAGGAGCGTCCACCTGGGAGGTGCACCAAACCAAACAATGTCCTAAGTAAGGTGACTGGGCTAGCACACACTAGCCCACAGAGACTGCCTTCATCCCTATCATCCCCCTGCTTGTCAGACAGACCCTTCTCTCTGAGATGGCATGGGCCCCCATGGCCCCCATGGCCCCCATGGCTGCCTGCTTGTGGTGATGTACTACCCATAGCTCAGAGAGGGGAAAGTGGCCTGTTCTGTACCAGTCCCAGCAAGGCAAGCACTCTGGGTCAGCTTCGAGCAAGATCTACGGATGTGCTTAGGAATGTGCGGTTCTCTGGGGCTCCCTCCGTCTACCTCAGGACAGGAACCGTCCTCTGCTACCTCCCCCCCACTACCACATGACTACCTCATCTGCACGAACATCCTGAATCCTACGGCACCTTCGCGGGAACACGCACTGCAGCAGACGGTTTGGGGTACAGCGCAGCCTTACCCTTGCTCTCCTTTCTGGGCTCTGCCTCTGAGCCAAGAGGCGGTGGCTGCATTTCTACCCTTGTTTGTCTGTCCTTAGATTACAGCAGGGATATAAATGGGCTTGAGGTGAACGCACATCCTAGCCTGGGATGGACAGCTTCTCTCCTGGGAAAAGGAGTTAGGAGATCCCCTGGTCCCTGCTGGTCCATGGCCTGTGTGAAGCCACAATGTGGCAAGGTCCGTCATGTTCAGTCAAATGTGTGGAGAGTCAGAAGGCTCTGCAGAGGCAGGAGAAACAGATACAGAAGTGGAGATGTCCTGACTGAGTCTCCAGGACCCTCTGAGCCTGTAAAGATGCCACTTTAAGTGGGTTTCTGCTGTCCGCACCCAAGACAGATGACCATAGAGATAGCCCCATGGGCCACCATACTGGTGGGAACTTATTGCACTCAGAGAGGCCAAGTGGGAGGCAAGTGGCCAGCAAGCTGGACTTTAGTGCCCTGAAGGTCAGGATTGAAAGCCCTTCAGTGGCCCACCCCATCGTGGGGCTTACATGCAGGCTCACTGACAGTCAGTCACAGGGACTGGGGCTGGGTTCTCCTGGCAGTAAATGCCCCAGGGAAGGGTGCCTCCATGGGCAAGATTGGAGCTGAGGGAGGAGAGAGCTCACAAGAATCATGACAGGGTTGAGGGACCTCTGCAGGACACGGAAAGGAGTGCTCCATACAATGACTCAAACAGAACCTGAGGACCAGCCTAGCACTTCCTCAGTCAGTCACCAGACAGGCCCCAGATGCCTCTGTATTTTCATGCCTCAGTTTCCTCCCCTGGAAGGTTAGGGAAACAATGAAGATTCTGTGAGGGGCAGGATGATCATATTAGAGGCACGAGTCCTTCTTTGGTTCCGGGGATCTGGCCACACTCGCCACAGAACCTCTCCAAGGTCTGAGAGACATGTATCCCTCTCCTGGCCCGGGCTGCTTTCTGCTGCTCCTTGGGGCCTGGGTCCTCTCCAGCGGCAGGCAGCCTGTCGGCATGATGGGAAAGGTGCCAGCCTAGGCCAGGTGCCCAGGGCTGTCAGCAGTCACTGCTCCAACACCCAGGCCATCCAGCTGGAGCATCTCAGCATCGCTTTTCTGATACATGCACACCCGCAATGGGTGCCAGGTCCCAGGGCCGGCCCAGCATAGACACACACTCGGGCCATGGCAGCCCTGCTCACATCCAGCCTGACATCGTCTGTATTTAACTACCAACAGTCTCGGGGGTGACCAGACCTCCCTTGGCTCTATCCACCTGCTTTCCCTCTGGGATACCCCTTTGCCCACACTTTCATTGCCATCAAAGCCCGACACATGTTTGCTTAATCCAGAAAGCCTTCCTGAATCTCTCCAGCGTATACCACATCTTTGAAAAACACCAGTGCTAGAAGGAACCACGTAGCATGCTTCCAGTCGATGGAAGGAGAGTACAGACCAGGGGCCGCTTCCTTCCACCTCACCCTGCTGCTCTTGAGTTCTCCCCTACACTTCTCTTCAAAGACTAAGACTTTCCACAGCCACATCCTCTGCCCCCACCTCAGGTCAGAGGCCTCCTCCTGGGCCCCAGCTCTCTCATTTGAAATGCGGACTCAGTACAGTTTATCCAAAGGCTTCCATCTACTCCACACTGGTTGGTTTTTAATCAATCTGCAAGGGGTTTTGGTGATATAGATGTGCAACCAAATGAGAGGGTCATGAGTGTAAGAAGCGCCTGGTACTGAGTCAGGTGCTAGGGACAGGATTTCTGAATTCCTTTGGAGTTCAGGGAGGCTTCCCAACAGGTTCTGAGAAAAGCAAACCTGAGTACCTAAGAGAACAGGAAGGCTTTGGGGCTCAGGGAGGGAGTTGGGCTGCACCACTGGGAGAAGGAGCCCAGGGAGCTTCCTGGAGGAGGAGGAGGAAGTTTCTATGCTGGTCCTTGAGGGAAGGAGAGGAGAGAAAAAGCCTGAAAGGACAGCCCAGTCAAAGACTAAAGCAGACCCAGCGACACCTGGCAGAGGCCACCCCACAGTCTGTCTGCAACTCCACGGGGACTCTGCAGTCTTCTCTTGCCAGCCAATGAAATTTGGCAAGGCTCTTGCCAAACTGTTAATTGCCCCCCTGGGACCATAAACAGGTTTACGGCCTTATAAACACGTGCTCCTCAGCCCCAGCCCTGATTTCTTCAAGAGCAGAGCATTAGACGAGCTACTCTGTGGACCCTCCACCCATTCTTGGAACCTGTATGTGGTTCTGGTGAGTGACAGTGTGTTTCCCATAACCCATGTCTAGGCAGCCAGCCTGGAGGATAGCCATGTTACAAGCTCCCGTTGTCTCCTGTGTAGAGGCCCAAGCGTCAGGGGCGGGGACAAGGCAGGAAACACCTGGCAGCAGAACCAGACGCCTCTACCTGCCTCCTCCCCGTGAGCTCCCTCCTCTGGCAGGAGCCCCCCACGTAGCTGCCATCTGGACTGTGCATCCTGTGTTTAACCCACTCCGTTCTTTGCTTCCCGCACTGTGCCCACTTTGTCTTCTTAGCCTTAGAAGACTTTTGCACCCCACTTTAGCCCCTGCCAGGGTCCCACAGGGTACAAAACACATAGATGGCTTTGTGAAGGCCAGTGCTCTGGAGCCAGGGGAAACCCAGTTGCTTCACTGAGCCTAGGGACTTTCTCAACATCACAGGGCACCAGAATTGAAGGCCTGGCAAACACAGCTGCCTTGGGCCACAGTGGGGCAGCATGGGATCCTGAAACTTGCTGGTTTAATGAGGGTCACTTCCAACCCAGTGAGGGTATTACTGCTCACTTCCAGATGGAGAAACTGAGGCTGGGACAGAGAGGGTTGGCTCTGTCTGGGAATCCAGGCTGGCTGCCTCACAGCCTCTTTTCCTTGCCAGAGTTTGGGCAAAGGCTTATGGGGACTCAGAACCCTTTTCCTCCCCCAAACACATCTGTCTGGTTACAAGTATTTCTGCTACCTGGAAGCCCAAGGGCCCTGCCGTCCTGAGCGAGCAGAGAGCGGCCTGCAGGGTTCCTGTCTAGACCTCCTCTGCATTTGTTCCCAATTTCACGCTCTGCAGGCTCCCAGATTCCTGTGTTCGCTCAATAATAAATAGATGGGAAAGTGTTCAGCAGCTCTGTGTGGCTGGATTGGTCTCAGAGACACTAACCAGAGCCCACCAAAGGGGAGGGCTGACAGGAGGCGGCTGGCTGGAGGGCATGCCAGCAGTGTCGGAATGTGTCCCTTGGCACTGCTGAGCCCTAACAGTACCCCCGGAGGACTCAGGAAGATTCCCAGGGGCTCATAAGTTGTAGCGGACCCCAGAAAATGCCCACAATGAGAGGATTAATAAACCTAGGCCCAGAGTTGGTTAGGGAGCTGTTGGCACAGGAAACATGGGGATGTCCAGAGCTTGCCTGATTGGTGGCCTGCACTCTCTAAGGGTCCCCTCAGAAGAAGCATAGGGACACACACATTCTACCAGTCATCTCCAGGGTATGATAGGTGGAAGATCTTCTCAGGCCCGAGTTGAATAACTCAGACTAAGCCAGACCACTGAGCCTGGCCATGTCTCGTAGGCTGAGCCTGTTTAACCCTAGGGCTCTCCGCAGGTGGATGATCTTCCCTGGTGGCAGAGTAAACCGGCCAGCAGATGCACCACAGGCCTCTAAACATCTCTGCAGACATGATCTGACGCACCTTCTGTAGGAATACACAGGCCAGAAGGGTGAGACAACCAGTCAAGACAGCAGAGGTGCCTGTGTCCCCGGAGGAGCCTTCCTGGAGCTCAAAGTCTTGTGGAGGACACTCTGAAAGGCCACATGCTGACCAGTCTAAGAGCCGCACAGACAGAGAATCCCCAAGGCAGGAGCCCGGCCCCTGCCCTCGTGGATGTGGCTCAGAGTTGGGCAGGAGAACTTAGAGAGAGGTGGAGCCAGGAGCAGAGAAGAAACCACGCGTCTCCAGGGTGTGCTCTCTCACACACAGGGTGTGCTTTCTGGAGAGGAAGTCCAGGCTGAAAGGGAAGCTGGAAACAGGAGGGAGCTGAGCTCTCCCACTTCTTAAGGTTTTACCCCCTGCTGAGGTGGCCTCAAACCTCATGAAAAAAATCCCCCATTCTGCCTGAACCCCAGAGAACTCACAGGGTTCCTAGAGCCACAGTAAAGGACCCAAGCTTGGGTGCAGAGAGAGAGCTGGTTAGGCAGGGTACAGAGAGAACGATGCTACTGCCCGAGGGCTGCAGCTGGCTTCTTGGGTGGATACCGGCCCTGTGAGCACCGCTATAGTCTGCTGGGCACAGTTTTGGTGGGTTTGCTCCAGGAGCCAGTAGGTTGTTTGTTTTTTTTTAACCCTCAGCCTCTACCTGATCCAGGACTCAGTTTCCCTAGACCAGGGCCTTTGTTTAAGGGTCTCGTGGGTCTCTCTGAGGTAGAGAGAGATGGAGAGAACAAGGTAGAGGAGGGAGGGGGAGAGCAAGAGGGGAGGCGAGGGCTGGGAGGAGGACTCGGTATAGTGCTTGCCCTAAGAGCATGAGCATCACAGTTTGGTTCCCAGTACTCAGGTAGAAGCTCACTCTACAATCCTAATGCTGGCAAGGGAGCTGACCAGATAGCCTCATGGTATCAGCAAACCAGAGATCAGTGAAAGGCGGTGTCTCAGAAATAAGATGGAAAATTGTAGAGGCAGACACTTGATGTGAGCATCTGGCCTCCACAGGCACACACACACACACACGCAGGCACACACACATGCACGCACACACATACACACATTCACACACACACACACACACACACACACACACACACACGCACACACACACGCACATGGCCAAAACAAAGGAAAATGAGAGGCAGGACTTAGAAGGGAACCTTCACCCTATCCCCATCTGATCCCCCATTGTACGCCATCACGGAGAAAAGTGAGAAGTTCCCTCTTTGGGCTGAAGAACCTGATTTAAAAGTGGACACTGTTGACGGTCAGGCCTGAAACTGAGGCTGGTACTAGGTGGACTGTGCCCACAACTGGAGATGGGGTGGTGGGGGAAGTGCTAAGTGACCTAGGAGGGTAGAGCCCCCTCCCTCCTGGGTAGAGGAGAGGCTCTGCCCCATGGAAGAAGGAGCTGTGTTTCAGTGAGGGGGAAAGAGCTTCCAGGCTGGGGTAGGAGGAAATGCAGGTGTGAACGTGGCAAGGAACAATGTCTTAGGGTCTCCATTGCTGTGAAGAGACACCATGACCATGGCAACTCTTATAAAGGAAAACATTTCATTGGGGCTGGTTTATAGCTCCTCAGTTCGGTCCATTGTCATCATGGTGGGAAGCATGGTGGCATGCAGGCAGGCATGGCGCTGGAGAGGTAGCCGCGAGTCTTGCATCTGGAGCCACAGGAAACAGGAAAGGAATGAGACACACTAGGGCTAAGCTTGAGCTTCTGAGACCTCAAAGCCTACCCACGGTGACATAATTCCTCTAACAAGGCCACACCTACTCCAACAAGGCCACACCTTCCAATAGTGCCAGTGCCTATGAACCTATGGAGTCATTTTCATTCAAACCACCACAGGCAGACTTCTCAAAGCTGAGCTCAGCCACTGCTCAGAAAAGTGCTCAGAGGTCTCCCCCGCACCTCCCGGTGCTCTGAAATGGTCACACAGCTGTCTAGTTGGCTTCCATCTCTGAAGATGCCAATCTTGCTTATTCTAACTGAGACAGCAACTCTTCAACAGGAGGATGCTCAGAAACATCCCAGGCATGAGCCATCCTCACGCAACCGGGGGCTCTAACTTTTTTGGTGTTGCCGCTGGGCTTCCCAAACCCTAACATCCGTACAGGTCACCACCTCACTCAAACACCCTGACTGTGTTCCCACCGCCTCTTCGTAACAATAAGCACACACCCCATAGCTAGTCTCTACACCAGGAGAGATGTGATCCCCTCCACCACCTCCTTCAGTCCCTAGGACATCCAGGCAGGGCTGTTATTAGTCTACACGGGAACTAGCATGGCTCAGTATCTGGAAAGACAAGCGCACACGGTCACACGGTAGAGATACACGGGTGAGAGAGGGGGAGCGTGCTATTCAGAGCTGATGTCATCACCTGTCGCCAGGTCCAGCTGCCTGCAAGTGTGAGGACAAGGGTTTACTGTTCCCTCAGCTCCATCCCCACCTCAGGAAAAGACAAAAACTGGCTTCCCACCTGTTGGCAGTCCTCCAGCCACAAGGGGGCAGTACTGTAGCATACAGTGGGGCTGTCTCAGTCTGCAATTGTGTGGGCTGGGCTGGTGAGGGAAGACACCACAGGGTCCTGAGTGTGGCAGGGGCACCTAGTGGGGGACGGGGTCTAACTTCCGTGGCTCCTGCTCTCACCTGCCTGTTCCCAGTGTCTCCTGAGGGCCCAAGTCAAGAGAGCTGCTGCCTGGTTCAGGGCCTTCCTGGAATTGTAGTTTCTTCCCCTTAAAAATAACAAGGTGCAGAGGTCCTGTTTCAAACCCGTTTTACTGCTGTTGGTTTTCTGGTTTTGTGTCTTATTTGTTTGTTTTTATTTTTTCAATTGCAACTTCCTCTCCAGCATAATCCTTGGTTCAGGGCCTGGCCAGAGGGGTGGAGAATGCCAGGCCCAGATATCTGGAACCGTTAGCACCCCATTTATTAAGCACGTACCATGTGCCAGCACTCGGTTAACCCCCACAACATGTCATGCATGGCTGGAACATGTTCACAGAGAGAAAAGGAAAGGAGTATACAAGCATGGCCAGGGCCCATGTCCAGACGCCTCAAATTCAAGTCCCATTTTCAGTAAAGCCCTCACTGGCCTGAAGAGAGGCCTTGAGACCCCCGTGGATATACCCCAAGGGCTCCTAGTGAAGGGCCTTGTTTCTGGCCCCTGTATATGGAGAATGTGGAAAGGGAAGGCAGCAGCCCAGTGGGCAGGGGAGGTTGGGGCAATTGAATGCCAACCGGGTGGGTAGCCATCCTCTTAGTCTTCCCCCGTCCTGGCCTGAGATGGACAGATGAGGGATGGACCAGGTCCACAGTCTCTTCTTGGCTTGCTTGACCTCTGGTTCAGACCCAGTCGGGCTTTTGGACCACACACACACCCACACTGCATTTATTGGGTCTCTGTCTGGCCTGCCATCTCTGCCTGACAGTCCTGGGGATGCAAGAAAACTCCCAAACCCTAGCTAGCAACATGGTTCAGAACTCTGACCCCAGCCAGGAATTCTAAACTGTGCTGGGGACCCCTCTGTGAATGGCCCTGAGTGCAGAGTGGCTGACATGTGTGGAACAGGGTGAGAGTCACTGGACACTGCCCCACCCACCCCATGCCTTCTGGAAAATGAGGGTGCCGGGACCCTGAGAGGGACTGGCTCTGGGACTCATCGCTCTGCTTCAGCTTGTAGTCTCCCCTAGCATCCATGCAAAGCCCTGAGAAGACTGGGGCATTCTGGGCTGTTAACAAAGGCCGAGCACCTGCTCCCTCCGTCCCCATGCTCTTCAGGCTACCCTGCAACACCCCTGCCATACTCCTGCCATCAGTCTTTTAAGAAGAGGTTTAGTTATACCTTGGCTTTGACCCCTGCCCTGCCTCCTTCGATCCACTACCAAGGCAGGCTTCGCGTTCACGTAGAACTCACTGTACGCCAGGCACTGTTTTGGTCAGGGAACACATCACACTTAAGCTCAGGAGACTCAGGTCCTGGGTAGCTTGGGGGTGGGAGGAATAACTGAGTAAGACACATCCAGTGTTCCCTTTACCCTGTCCCTTCTCTAGCTTGTTAATTGCTGGGCACACTGGCCAATTCCCAAAGGTGGTCTGTCTGCCTTCCCCCAGGATTCTGTATCCGGATGACTGGTTCTATCTTTGGGGCTTCTGAGTAGCGCCCAGCCCCACTTGGCCAGCTCCAAGAGGGTGCTGATGCAACCAGGTCAAGAGCCACACGCTAAGAACCTTGTGCTAAAGAAAGAGACCCAAGGCAAGTCCAGCCTGACAATGTCTCCAGAATACAGGCCTTACTTCTTGGGTCCCAGCTCTGTGTCCTCTGGGCCTAGTGGCTGTCTCTGCTTCAGAACAGGACAGCGCTGGACATCCAGGCGGTTAGCTCCCTCCGATCTGGAAGTCCACCCCCACCCCGGCAATGTCTCTCCTGGTAGCTCCGCTGTATGCCTGACCTCCAGGGGTACCAGCTCCAGCTTTTCCAGGCTAGATTCCCTAAGGCCTCGGGTTCTACAAGGGCGATATCATGACCTCCCCCTGAGACACAGGCCCTGGCAGACAGCAGGTACTCTATAAATGCTTGTGTGGTGAAGCAAAGCCACTGGAAGCCCAGTATGTGGATGGGGTGGCAGTGTGCCATCATCTCCCGGAGATGTGTTTGTTTGTTTCATGGGGTCTCACATTTCCCAGGTGGGCCGAAAATGACCGTGGACTTCTGCTCCTCTTGCATCTGTCTCTTGAGCACTGGGTTGCAGACATGAACTACCATACCCGGTTTATATGTCACTGATTACTGAACCCAGGGCTTTCTGCATGCAGGGAAAGTGTTCTTTCGAGCTCCTGTCTCTGAGACTTCCTCTTGCGTAAGGGAATATGGACAGCTCTGAACGTGGGAGCCTCAGGTTGGAGCCCTCTCCTGGGTTGCCTGAGGAGAGACTTCACAAGGGGGGTACCTAGTGGATGATTCATGGCTCTGGTGCGGGTCACATACCAGAAGGGACAGGGAAGAAGAAGGCCTGAGGAGAGCTGCTTCTGGTCCTTGCCAGTTGGGTGCCATTGGGAAACCCTGTAGCCCAAGATAACGAGTTTATTTGCCTTTAACACTGGTATGGTGACAATTTAAGCTTCCGTAGTGCAAAGGAGAGTGCCCTTGACACCCCATTAAAGCCTCACCACCATCCCGGAACTGGAGTTAGTGACCTCATCTTACAGGACAAGGAACCAGTTCCGGAAGCAGTGTCACCTGTCAAGGGGGCACGGCCAGGAAGAAGCACAGTGTGGCTGAGTGGGGCCCGGGTGTCGGGCTACAGCTGGCATCGGGGCTAGAGTGAGGCTGGGTCTGAGACTAGAGCTGGGATTGGTGCTTTCACTTGGGGCTGAGGCTGGAGCAGGACTGGGTTGTTTGCCCCTCCCCCATGTGCCTCTGCCTCTGGCATCCCCCAGGTCTTCTCACTTCTCTAGACAAGGACCCAATCAACCACTGAGTGTAAGCATGGGTCTCTGGTTTGATACTGGGTCCAACCCTGGCTGTGGGTGGGGGGCACTGGAAAGACTGGGTGGGAGCAGACATAAATAGAATGAGGGCTGAGTCCATCAGATAAGTAGGTCAGGAGTCAGCCAGCAGGTCCGGTGGGCTTTGGGAAAGGAGCCGCTCCAGTCAGGCTAGGGGATGGGCAGGAGTTAGAGCTCACAGGTAGGAGTGAATATTGTCACTGCAGGCAGCCCACCTGGGAAACAAACTCTGTCCCTTCAACACTGCACTAAGCCACACCTGTGTAGTGTGCACCAGGCCTGGGCATTAGCCACACCTACCACCTCAAGGGCCCTTGTGCTCCAGGCAGCCCATGCCCGGGCCTGTGAGTGTCTGCCTGAGTATCAGAAAGGCCAGAACAGAAACTTAGACATTCCTCCTGTCGTAGAATTCTTGTGTCCTGGTACCTCACCTTATTTTATTTCCTGTGACAGGATCTAACTATGTGTAGCCCAGGCTGGCCTAGAGCTTTCTTGGTAGCCCAAATTGGCCTCAATCTCAGGATCCTCTTGTTTCATCTTCCCAAGAACAGGGTTGTGCCACCACACACACTTAGGACAGAGTGATCATGTTACTCTTTAGACAGCCCCTTTCCCTGTCATGCTGACTGAGTGATGAGCACTGGGCTGCACTTGGTGTCTAGGGATGAGCAGGGACACAGTCCTGCCTGTTGAGCCCCAGGGATCAGGGCTGTTGGGCAGGCTGGACACATCCTAGCTCAGGCCTCGTGTGCAGCCATGGTCAGGCAGTGTTGTGGCCTCGGTGGTAGCACTCGCTTTCCCTCTCTATTTTCTTTGCAGAATCTGAATTCTGGACAGGCCTGTCTTGATCGCAGTCACTTTCCCTGGCCCAGCCCAGGAGTTCAGACGAGAGGACAAGAGCTGCCGTATGAAGGGTGTCCAACCCCCAGGGTCTGCAGGGTGGTGGATGGGGATATTCTGTTCTCTGTGTGTGAGAACAGCCTCAGCAGGCCGCAGCTCACAGTCTCCAGAACAGCGCCCTTGCTTTTCTTCGTAGCATACCTCCTACTGTGTCCTCACCAGTCTCTCAGTACAGAACTGCAGGACCTAGGCCCAAATATCTGTGTCCCTAGGCTCTCCACAGTTGCCCGCCCTTCCCACCCCCACCCTCTGTTCTGCTTGGAGACTCAGTATCCTCCAGGACTCCTTGAATTTATCTACGCAGACACTTATTCCCCAGCCTGCCAACTGAAAACCTAGTAATTTGTTTTTCTTGTCTTGGGGACTTTGCTGAGCAGCCCTGAACTCCCTCAACTTCTTGTTCAAAGCCATCGTTCAGCCAGTTTCTCGAGCAAGCCTTCCCTGAATCCCACCCTTGCTCCCTCGCCTGGAACCCAGCAGCGCTCGCTGCCCACACCATACACTTGGCATTTAAAGATCTACCCACAATTCAGATGAGGTCAGGCACTTTCAGGGTGTGAAGACCACAGACATCTCCCTACAATTTGGCAGCAAGTACTCGCTGAGTTGTAGCACATCCTGGGCCTGGATCTACATCTCTACCCTGTGCTGGACAGTTTTATATCAACTTGGCACAAGCTAGAGTCATCTGAAAGGAGGGAGCCTCAACTGAGAAGAAGCCTCCATAAGATCCAGCTGTAAAGCATTTTCTTGATTAGTGATTGATGGGGGAGGGTCCAGCACATGGTGGGTGGCGTTATCCCTCGGCTGGTTGTCCTGGGTTCTATAAGAAAGCAGGTTGAGCAAATCATCACGAGTAAGGCAGTGATCAGCACAGCTCCATGTCCTCTGCATTAGTTCCCGCCCTGTTTGAGTTCCTGTCCTGTTGATGGGCTACCACACGGAAGTGTAAGCTAAACAAACCCTTCCCTCTCCAGCCTGCTCTTTGGTCACAGAGTTTCACTGCAGCAGTAGCAACCCTGACGAGGACACCAACCCTTGTGTTGGCTTAGTCTGGCAATGTGAATATTTACTAGGAAGCAGAAGGAGGGAGAGTAGAGGGGCTAACAGGATGCCAAGTCCTGAAGGTGAACTGGGGTGGGGGTGATGAGGGAAAGAGCACCCCACAAAGAACATGTCAGGCAGGCAGAGCTCATCGGATCCAATCATCAGAAAAGCTCAATCTGGGGTTGGAGACAGACCTCCGCTGTGTAAGCATGAGAACTAAATTTGATCCTTAGCAAACACGTAAAATTTGTTCATGATGGCATCTGCCCTTAACTCCAGTTCTGGGGAAGTGGGAACAGAAGAATCCCTGAGGCTTGCAGGCCAGTCAGTGAGCACCAGGTTCAATGAGGGAGACCCTGTCTCAAAAAAAGAAAAAAAATCCTCATTACATAGGAAAGCATCATAATTCCTGGAATACTGGAAAGTTCTGGAGGGTTTGGGCTAAAAGTTGCTCTCGTCTTGCTTCACAGAACTTATAAGCAAACTTTTAACAATTTGAAGGGTCAACTGTCTCCCAATGGTTTGGCTGTACCCCAGCAGCACTTGAGTGAATCGTGTGTGTGTTTGTGTGTGTGTGAGTGTGCGCACGCACGTATGTGTGTTTGCGCACGTGCACACATGCATGCAAGTGCGTGAGTGTCTGTGTATGTGTAAGCTCACAAGCATGTGACGAAGTGTGCATATTAGGGTCAAAGGACAACTTACAGAGTCAGTTCTCTGCTTCCGTCACATGGGTCCCAGAGAGTGAACTCAAGCACATTTATCCACTGACCCATCTTGCTGGCACAAGAACATATTGAAATACACGAATACCTAAGGTCACAACAAGGTAAAAATCGACAATATGTGGTACCCAGGGAACAATTATCTCCTGTCAGAAAAACAAACAGCCCACAGTGAAAAGAAAATCCAGCCAAGGACACTAACCTGAGGCAGGTCAGGTGACAGAGTCGGGAGATGTGAGCGCTAAAATAGTTACTATAGTTAAAAACCCAGGGAAACCCAGGGATAATCAGAGTTAAAAGAAACAGAACAAAGTTCCACAGGTGAAGAAGTAACAATGTCAAAAAAGGCAAATACACCAGAGCTCTGATTAACATCAGGTTAGACATAAGGAAACGCTGGGGAGCCCACTGGGGGCCACAGAAATGATGCAAAATGGAAAGTGTAACTAAATAATAGACAGAGCCTCCTAAGATGTGGGAAACTGCAAGTGGCCCAGCATCTGGGTGATAAATGCCCGGGAAGAAGATCAGAAGGTCAGCTGGGTACTTTTCAAACTGGGGGGCCAGCGGCATGGCTCAGGGGGTAAGGGCACTTGCTGCACAAGCTTGAGATCAATTTCCAGAACCCATGCAAAGGTGGAAGAAGAGTACTAACCCCACAAAGTTGTTCTCTGACCTACACACACCAAAAGAAAGAAAGAAAGAGAGAGAGAGAGAGAGAGAGAGAGAGAGAGAGAGAGAAAGCAAGCTTTCAATCAGGATAACAATGTTAAACTTTTAGTTCCCAAAGCTTAATAATCTGCACACAGGAAGGGCTCAAAGGATACAACAGCCAGGCACGTTATTGCAATATCCAGAGAGCATCTAAATCACAGAACAAAGTCTCGGGGACTCTCAGGAATGGAGGCAAGAATTACAGAAGACTTTGGGCTGGTGACAATGGCAGAAAGGAGACAATAGAAGGGCGGTGGCAATCGGTTAAACACAAAGACAAACCACCAACCTAGAACCTTCTATACAGGGAAGAACAAAATCCTTTCCAAAGTGAATGGTAAATCTGCAGTGCCTTTAGAACTGACTCCACTCACAAACTACAAGGTCCTGGAGTATAGGCCCACAGTGAAGCCTGCCCCTTGCAGGATGGTTTGGCGCTGACACCAGTAGATTTTTACTTTCATTCTGTGGCCCAACCTGGGTAAGGGCAATATCCATGTGGACCAGCCTAGGGCTTCCTGTGAGGGCTTTAGCCCTCACAAAACCTAGCCTCCCCAGGGTCTGAGTGGGTGTATACTCTGCTCACACGGGAGCTGGTGGAACCTGTGTCTGTTGGGGGAGGCCCAGGCTGAGAGCAGGGTCTCTGAATACCCTACCAAAGACACTAGGAGTTGGGTGTGAGATGTGCTGGGCACAGGGATCTGAGCAAGCTTTGTTCTTAAGCCTCACCTATCACTAAATATATGAATGCAGAAGAAAAGCTGTGAATATTTTAAAAAAAAAATCAGGAAAAAATACATTTTTACATTTTAGTAGTTCGTAAGGGCACTTGTAATTTCCACAGCTAGCTAGGTGCTCCAGGTGTCGAGACAAGAAGGTGGGGCTCTCCTCAGTCCTGTGCTTGGCCCTGTCACTTCTGCGCTGGAGTGAAATCTGTATTTTTCATGCTCCAAAGTTTAGGCTGGGTTCTCAGGTCAGACAGTTCCGGTTGAACGTATTTCACAGGTGGGAAACTGGGACCAGGCACCCACGACAGGGCAAACATCAGGGGCATAATAGGACCCTCAGGTCCTTTCAGGGCCACACCTCAGGCTGAGCAGTTTAGACAAGGCTGTCCTGACATCTCTATCCAACAGAACACTGGTCTGGTGGGGAACAGGGCTGGTGCTCCCCTGTGACAGGCCGTTCCCTCCCTTTCACCTGTATTCCCCTTGTCTGCCCAGATTCATGTCTCCCTTCCTGGCTGGCCCCTCCTCTCCTCTATTCTGGCCCCTTAGGGCCTCACCTGCACCAGATTCTCCCTGTCTCCTTGCTTTCCCCTGCCACCCTATCTCCCCAGAACCACCTCACTGCTGCATTGGCTTCCTCTTCCAGTCTCAGCTCAGACTGGCCCTTTAGGGAGCTCTCTTGACCAATACTGATTCATCCTCTGGCACCTTCCCAGTACAGGGCCCTTGCACTATGTGTAATGGCCTGAGATGCCTTTCCAAGCTTGTCAGCAGCTCCGTGCCCAGGGGCAGCAGGTAAGGTAGATCTCCCTACCCGCCCGAGCGCCTTCTCCTTCCCCTTGCCTCTTCCACACTCAGGCTGTGCTGGGAGGGACAGGCCTCACCTTCCCTCCTCTCCACTCCAACTCCCTCCTACCTGCTTTGTCCCCACAACCGTGACTGTAACCATGACAGACTTTCTCTCTGCCTCATACAGACACGCCAGCAGAACTGGAGCTGCCTTGAGCCAGCAGAGGTGAGGAGGCTCCTCACTCCACCCAGTCTCCCTCTCCCCAGCATCTGCTCAGGGTCAAGGGTCTGCCAAGCCTGGGAAAGCAATGTTAGCGTTAGCTGCATGTGCATTTACAGGGTTCCCACTTTGTGCCAGCCATTGTCTCTCCCCAGTCATCAATTTGACCAGCTCAGTCCACCACACTCATTCTCTCTGCTCCGACTGGAGGAAAGTGAGGGACAGGGGCATATTCCCCGTTCCTCCCCCATCACTTCTCCAGATTAGTGGAACTGGGGCAGACTAGACAGCAGGAGCCAGCCATGAGCTTTCATCTCTGTAAGACCTGCTCATGGTATCAGATCAGGAGGGCTTGAGTCTAACCACTCCTAGGAACTATCTAAAAACACAGACCTCCCCTGCAATGGACCTCGTATGATCATGAGAGTGGCAGAATCTTACCTTGGTGACGTTGGCCTTGGTCATATGACTTAACCAATGAAGCAGAGGAAAAGGGACCACATCCTAGTTCTAGGCAAAGTCTTGAAGAAGCTGCATTTCTGGGATCCAGATACTGTGTCCAGAAAGCATATGCTCAGAGACTGGAGCTGTGGAAGAGCCCTGGGGGCCTAGACTGAACACCTGTAGTGAGTGGAACACTCCCCAGCTACCTATAGGTCTGTAAGCAAGAAGAGCTTTGTTTGCTGTTCTGTTGGTAAATGTCAGGACAGATTGTTACACAGTCACTATGCCCATAATTGACTGATACATACAAGAGCTACCATCAGCCTTGCTACTCAGGCTGAGACGTCGCAAGTGCTGAGTACAATAGAGCAAGGATGGCTAAGAGAAGGCCCAGCGGCTCTGAGCCAGAGGAAGCTTCCCTAGGGGCTGGCAGTCAGAGAGCATGAGGGTGCCGTGTTGCTGAAATAGTCAAGTGGAAGCAGCCCAACAGGAAGCATAGAATCTTCCAGAAGCCTGGTCATGTGACTGCAGACTGAGAGCTGGACAGTGTCTCCAAAACAAGGTGCCCTTCCTGTCCTGTGACTGCGGAGGGTCTCTGGGCGTGTGTGTGTGTGTGTGTGTGTGGTAGTTCTGGAGATAGAACTCAGGGCCTCTTGCATGTTAAACAAACTGTCTACTGTTGAGTTACATTTGCTCTGTACATATATGTTATATATATGCATATGCCTCTGTATGTCTATTACATACATGTGTCCGTTGTGTGTGTTTATGTGTATTTTGTGTTTCCACATGTGTGTATTCATATGCATTTCTCAGTATGTGTCTTCTGTGTGTGTGCATGTGTGTTTTGTATGTGTGTCTGTGTTGAGCCCCATGCGCATATCTCTGAGTATCTGCTAAGTGCATGACATGTGTGGGCATAGTTATATTTGTGCATGTCTGTGTGTGTGTCTGTGTGTGTGTCTGTGTGTGTGCCTGTATGTACACATGTGTCTCTGTATATCAACTGTGTGCATGTTTGTCATGTGTACATGTATATGTTTAAGTGTGTTCCTTTATGAATGTTTGTGTCTGTGTGTGCTTGTGTGTTTCTGCTTGTGTCCCATGTGTATGTCTCTCTGTGTCAGCTGTGTTTTTTGTGTGTCTATTGTGTATATGTCATGTATGTATATATGTCCCCATATGCATATTTGCATGTACCTGCATATTTGTGTATATATCTGCATTTGCCCCTGTTGTTCATGTTTGTGTATGCATGTTTGTCTCTGCATGTGACCCCATGTGCATGTCTCTGCATGCGCCTGCTGTATGCATGAGTATCTGCATCTCTCTCTCTCTCTCTCTCTCTCTCTCTCTCTCTCTCTGTGTGTGTGTGCTGTATTGCTGACACACAGGAAGAAGATAGAAACAGAATGGGGGTCGAGGTTCCAGATACCTTACAGATGTCGGTCAGTCTGCTCAGCAGTGAGGGAAGGGCTGCAAGACCTCTAACACCAAGCTGAGTCCCTGCCTCCTTCTCTTCCCTGGCAACTCTCTAAGTTCTCTTAGAAGTGGACATGTGAGGTCCTCACCTGTATACACACCCTGTAGGGTCAAGCACCAGAGGTCCTGTGCTGTCTGTCCACCATGCATCCTCGGCCTCACTGTCCCCTTCATCTCCTCACTTAGCTGACTGGCATGGCTCATCTACCTGGAGCAGCCCTGAATAGCAAGGTTCAGCACAGACCTGCCTGGAGCATCTTCATTTTATGAAATGGGGCTCAGTCGCATGTGGTGAACACATCTATAATATCACTACTCAGAAGTTAGAGGACTGCCCTGAGTTCAAGGACAGCTTGGGCTACCTACTGAGATCTTATCTCAAAACAAAAACAACAAAAGACAAGGCAAACAAACCAACAAACTAAACGAGACTTGGGGATTTTCAAGTGAACAGAGAATGCTCGATAGGCCCATCTTGCAGATTAAATAATCTTTACAACTTTTCATGGTCATGAAGTGGCAGTGTTGAGCACAAGGTCTGATGGGGTGAGGCTCCCCCACCTTGAGTCACTCTCTGTCACTGGCAGCTCTGTGGCAAGAGAGAAGAAATGAGACAGTAGGCCTTGGGGGCTGCAGGCAGGCAGCGGCATCCTGTGCCTCGGTCCTGACCACACTGGGCAGGGGTGCTGGAGGCAAGTCTTCCTGAGGCAATAGCCACTTCTGGCTCTAACAATGGGTGTCTGATCTGGAGGCCATTCAGGGCCACACACTAGCCATTGCACCTTTTGGAAGATGGGGTTGACCCTCATTCCACATGGAACTACCCACAGCAGGGCTCATTGTGTCCCAGGCACCTCACTAGCTGCTGGGGTTGGGGAGGGTATAAGGAGCCGCACCTGACCCCAAGACCTCCCAGGCTTGGTGCAGACAAGACGGGAGGGGAACAGACCTGACGCTGACAGACAGAGGGGAACGGGGGAACACCCTCGGGGGAAAGGTCTCGGAAGTCCCAGAAATGGCACAGAAGCGTGCATGCAGGGCACAAGCAGAGCTTGGGCGGGTGAATTCACGCCCCCCATGGGCTGCAGCAAGGTGTCTGAGTTTCTCAGCCACACGTGGTACAGGAGCTGGCCAGTGGTCTCTCGTCCCTGATGCAAGCCCAGAGACCCCATAATCTACTGTCATGTTCCACCGTGCTCCTGCAGGGACTCAGAGTCATTCCTGATGACAGAAGGGGAAACCCCACATGTCTTTATATGCCAGGAAACTGGAGCAAAGACTGGTGACCAGCAGGTCTGAGGTACCTATGGCTGAAGACAGACCCTATCTCTTCCCATGCTCCCCCTCCCTTCTTTCTTATTCTCTCCCCATCCTATCTCCTGATCAGCAAAGCAGGGACTCCCAAGGAGAGAGCAAGACACAGAACAGTAGGGCTATGAGCAACTGCGAGAGTGATCTCCCGAGACACTGTGCCTTGAAACAGCCTGCGACAGGCTTGTTTTGTAATTAGAGGGCATCTCATGTGGGAAGCCTCACGGAGGTAAAGAAGCACAGACGGCTGTACTCTTTCATTCTGTGAGTTGGTTTATAAGGAGCTTCCCACGTAATGAGTGTTTTAACCAAACAAACGCCAGGCACAGGTAAACACCAACAGTCCTTATGTCAACCACGTGGGCAAAGACTAGCGAAATCTAGAGAGAGACACAGACTGCCCCCCACATCCCCACCCTACCTCCTTTTGAAGGAGACGTGATCAAGGCCTCTCACATGTAGAGGGTGTGGTGTCAGTCCTGGGGTAAGCCAGCCTAGACTGTGGGGCTCTGGAATGGGCTCAGAAAAAGGAACCCCAAGTGGGTGTCTGCCTATAAACTGGAAAAGTGAACATCTTTATTTTGCCTTAGGGAAGTTCCTGAATGTTCCCAGTGAGACTGTGTATGCCAACCCTGAGTGGAGGGATTTGAAAAAACACAATATAAATATTGCATTTCAAACATTGTAAGGTGAGCCCCAGACACATGCTATGATGAGTTAATGGTACCCCCAGTGTCCTCCTATTGCCCCCCCCAGAGCTCTGAAGCCTTGCTCCCTGAGCCTCCTGCTGTTACTGGCATACTGAGAACAAACAAGTACTAAAGGGGTGCACTACCAGGCATGGTCCAGCAGCAAGTGAACTGACCGGGCAGGGATATGCGGAAGCTTGCCATAGGGGGTCCTTTGGCCAGGGCCAGGAAGTGGAGGTTGGCTAATCCTGCTTCAGCAACCAAAGCACAGAAGTGGAGATCTTAATTATACTCACATAGACACAGTTAGAAGCCAATGAGGCACCTGGGACTAGCCCCATCTGGTGCTTTCTTTCCCTCGAAGAAAAGTCAGGGGCATTTCTAGAGCCCACTGCTTGTCAGTTAGCCTCTCCTGATAACCTCCCTTACCTCCGGGGATGGCAGAAGTGTCTGGCCTCTGCATTACCTGTTCCCTTGACTGTATTACCCAGTGGAGGCTCACTTTGCATCTGATTGCATCCAAGATGCCTTCCCTCCAGTGAAGTGATCTCTATAGAATCTGGAGTACCTGCCTCCATGCCTCATGCTGCCTACCACACGGAACCTTCCCACACTGCAGTTTAATCCTGTTACATGCCTCCTCCCACTCTCTCCTCCCCCGGCCAGCTACTAGGGCCTTCCACTCAAAGCTTACCCCTCAGTCAACCCTGTAATAGACAGAATCAGTGGATGACACACAGGCCTGTTGCCAAACCAACTAGGTAAATCTGTGAGGCAACAGCCGTGCCCTGCAAATGTCTAGACCAGAAAGTCAGGCTGGGGCTGCTCGGGCTTTGTGACAGAGGATGGAGCCCTGAAGCCCATCCCCAACAGGGGAGCAGGAGTTAGGCCAAAGGACAAGGGAGGAACACTCGTGAACGGGTGTGACGACTGCAGAGGAACATGTAGGCCCCAGCCAAGGAGTCAAGGGCTTTTACTCTGCACACAGTAAGCCAAGAAAAGCTGAACTGATTTTCCTTTTGCAGCAAACACACATTTCTTTTAATAAAAAATATTTGACTATATTATAAAAATGAATATATATTAGGCAAGCACACACAAGGCAGAGCATAAAAGAGACAAAAACCACCCATCAGGGCTTTGTGCAAGCGGAAACTGTTCCTGTCACGGTGGCTGGCATGGGAGTTTGCTCACCCAGGGTTAGGGAGCCAGGGAACCTAGCTCCAGAAATGTTGGCTGCTAGTCCCTAGGTCACAGATCAAATGCCAAAACAAGTAACACCAGGCTGTTAGCAGCCCGGGTGCAAGCTCAGCCATTAGGCAGAACAACCTGGGAATACCCAATGATCAACTTTGCCACTGGGCAGCCTACAGGAAGCCTGGAGCTTGTTGTAGGAGCTGAGCCACAGGTGGTGATGGCTTTGCCCATTGTAGGCTTTGTGTGTCTGACAAGGGCATCTCTCGCCTGCTCTGAGGTCGTCTTCTGGTTTGGCCAGGAACAGAGCACCATGGGAGTTTCCCAGCAGTGTGCAGACTCTTCTAGGAAGCTGGACTCTTGTACAAGGTGAATAAAGAACTCAGGGACCAAGGGCTTAAGTGACCTCATTAGGAACACATACTTGAGATATAAACACAGTTCTGGTCAGTTCCTAAGGCTGTGCTACCCTACTACCCACAACAGCTATGGGAGGTGGTGAACATGGCTGTAACCCCAGGAGCCCAGCTTATTCCCGAACCCGCTGCCCAGGCTGCTATCTAATCCTCTCCTGATTCCCAGATAGCTGTGTGGCCCCCCTCCCAACCAACTCACTACAGGAGAAGTGCTTTTAGAATTGTGAGTATGCGTGTGTGTGTGTGTGTGTGTGTGTGTGTGTCTCAGGACAATATCCGGTGTCATTTCTCAGGCTCTGTCCACATTGTTTTTGAGACAGGGTCTTTTGCTAGCAAGGAACTTTTCCAAATAGGTGAGGGCACCTGGCCAGGAAACCCTGCCTGTCTCCACCTCCCCTGTTCAGGATTATAAGCATGCATCCTTATGCCTGACTTTCCTGGCTCCCTTTCATGGGTCCTAGAGATCAAACTCATGTCCTCCTGCTTACAAGGCAAGCACTTTACCAACCGAGCCATCTCCTCAGCCCTACTACTGGAAAAGCTGGACGTGAGCGCAGGTGACCGGCTCGAGCTTTTCCCACAGATGCCCCTTCGGATGGGCTGGGAGGACCAGAAGACAGGTAGTAGCATCCCGCTGGGGTGAGATGTACAATCAGGTGCTACCATGGTGCTAAAGAAAAAGCCCTACTCTAGGCCCACAAGGGCTGCCTCCTCATCTCTCACACAGCTTGCTCCAGACTCTAGTGTAGGCCAGTCTGGGTGATGTTTCTTCAGTCCTGGGCAATATTCCCACTACTCCAATCCATCCCAGCACCCCACGTAGCTGGCATCTGCTCAGTGCCCACCATTCTGGCCCAGATGGACATGGTGACCTCTTCTAAGTCCCCTTGCTTCTTGCCTTCCCTCTTCAGTCAGGTTCTAAATTGCAGCCCACAGTGTTAAAGCCAGGCCTGACCATTGACCATCAAGGTTTAAACGTCAGCAAAAGTGCCCCCCATAGCTTACAGATAGCTTGCAGAGCATAGATTAATCCTGGATCTGACCCCAGTTCATCCCAAGTCTCCCCACTTACAAGATCCCTGGAAATTAGGGACGGAGTCCCTGTTGTCATGTCTTTGGAGTATAAATCAGGAGCCCACATGTTAGACTCTGCACTCCAGCTTCCCATGAGTTAAGGGTTCTGGTCACAGCCTACCTGTGCCTTGGGATAACAGGGTTCATACTTTCTCAGGCCTTTCAAGGCAGTTCCCAGGAAGGGAGACAAGGCAGAGGACTTGGGAAGGAGTGGCCTCTCCCATGCACCCTATTCCTGGGGGAACGGAGAGCTTTGGGAGGAGAGGAGAGGAGCTGGCAGGCTCTACAGCTCCAGCTTGGATGTGTCCCCTCTGGAGTGGATTCACAGGGGCCGGGACTGCAGGGAAGTCACAGTGAGAGCAGCAACGAGGTAGGCAGGAAGCCCCTTCCTGTTCCCCCCATCCTCACCAGACTTCAGGTCATGCACAGCTGCCACCGAATACCCACACCAAGACAGAAGCACCCTTATTTTTGTAGATGAGGATGCTGCGTGATTTGCCTGACATCCGGGCCTTGAATCCACATTCCCACCACACAAATCACCACTTCCCTGCCACCTCGATCAGGGCTTGAAGAGGAGCAGGGCAGTGGTGGCAGGGTGGGAGCTGAGCGGACAGTCTGGGCAGTTTGCCACCTTACCTTCCCACCCCCAGTCCCTGAGAATTTAGAGTTCAATATAATTGACTGTGAGGTGACAAATCTCTGCTTTGAGCACTACAATCATTCCTCATGGGATTGCTAGGTCTGCAGGAACAGGTCACCAGGCAGTGAAACCTCCCTCAGAGCCAGCACCAGGCTTAGGCACGTAGATCCAGCCCAAAAGTGCAAAGCCTCCGCCTGCGACGACATAGGTAGATGATGGGGTGGGCAGGGATGCGGAAGACTGAGAGGTACCTCAGGAAATATGAGACCATTCAACCCATCTGAGGTCTATAAAAGGACAGGGACTGGCCCAAGGTCACCCAGGAAGATGGGCAGAACTGGGCAAAGTCTTGACTCCTCCATCTGTGCCCACATTCTCTGTAAGTTCTTTGTCCATGCTAGATGCCTGTGCTGGCTGGCACAGCAGAGGCCTGGGGCTCTGGGGACCTCTCTCACTTAAGGAAAAGGAGAGGGTAGAGAAATCACAGCATAGCCTGGGCTCCCGCATCTCATGGCATTGACTTGCCCCAGAGAGCCAGTGAGGTTCTCCGGCTCCCTACCCCCAACAGGTATTCCAGGCACCCAGTTTGGGAACTGTGCCTCCTCCCAGACCCTACACCCTCCAGGCTTTCCAAGTGGGTCAACACCAACCAGCCCTGCAGGAGCTCAGGTGCTGGGAACCAAGACCGCAGCACAAGACCACGCTATCTGTCTCCTCTATGGCATGAGGCAAATGTACCACAAATGACTACCAAAGAAAGGGAGGGAAGGGGGAACTGAGCCCGTGGCCTCAAGAATTCCGGGAAGAACTCAAAGCCATGCCACACAAAGTTGTGTCCATGGACGGTTTCAACCACATCCTCCTGGCCAGAGGTGTCAAGTTTGGAGAGCCTTGGCGTGAAGACTTTACTCCCTTCTGTCTTGAGAAGGTGGAGGTGGGGTGATGGGACTTTGTGCTTTTCTGTAGCCATAAACTTCTAGGAGGTGGACACTGACCCTGGAAACCTGCCAAGAACTTGATCAGCATAGGAAGGTGGGATCACAGGGGAGCAGCCTGGTGCTCTCTGGTAGACCCCTGAACGCTAGCTTCCCCCAGAAGGGGCAAGGGAACATGCTGGAGCCTGAGACTTGTCACCCAGGGTTTCTTGCCCGAGTCATATCAGCAGAGCCACGTGAACTCATGTGACCCTGGCCTAGGGAGAGCAGGACATTGAGTAGGGTGAGAGAGCGGAGGCAGGAGGATGGACGTGAACCTGTTTTCAGAGGGTTGTGTTTTAGGGTGTGTCATTTGCGGCTTGAAAAATACAACTGCTAGCCTGCCTGCCGTGCTCCCCCTGGCCTCACTATTTAAGACGAGGCTTCCAGCAATGTGGGAAAGAGGTGACAGAGGCTCCACCACCTGTTAACTGTGACCTTGGACAAGAAGTCAAACTTCTCTAAGCCTCAGTTTCCTCGTCTGTCAAAAGGGGCCCCCCAGCCCTTTCACACAGACGCTGAACAGAATGGATGTCAGCAGTAGCCCAGGTCAAGCATGCAACACCACCCTGGTGGGAAGTGGATCTCACCAAGGAACCAAACATCTCAGTTCCAGGCAGCAAAGGATGTATGGAGCCAGGTTTCCAGTCTCTTCGGACAAACTTCCTCTCCCCATGCCCCTTCCCCTAAGCAGTCCACCCTTGGAGGGAAATAGAGCCTCTCTTCTGTCAGTGGGTTCCTCTGTCTTTTGGCTAGGATCCCACTGCCCATCTCAGGGCACTTGGAGGGTGGGTCGCAATGGGATGGGGTATGCTGTACAGGCACCTGTATAGGTCAGGGCACCTGATGCAAGGTGGCCAGGGCAGGCTGCAGTGGGAACTCCAGACGAGGTGGGTGTAGAGCCTGGACTTCCCTTCCTGCTTCGCCCGCTCTCACACCATGACCTGCGCACCCGCTCGGCCCTTACCTTGAACCATGGGAACCACGCTGCCCCGGCTGGCGGAGGACTTGGACACACGTGACAGGGCGGGCGTCCCTCTGTCCCGGGCACAGAGAGTAGCCGCAAATGCAGCCCAGGCCACGGTCGGTGGTGTCTGCTGGGGCCAGACTGGTAAAGAGAGCGCCGAGAGGTTCCTGGAGGCCCCGGAGGAGGCAAGTGCGTGGCCCGGCGAGAGCCCCTGCCAGCTGCGCGTTGCAGCCACAGCTCTGAACGCCCAGCTGCCTCCCTGAGTGCTGCACGCGCGACTCCAGCCCGGTCCCGGGCGCGGGGCGCGCGCTGGAGGGGAGGGCGCGCGCGCTAGCCTGCTGGGGAGTGCGCGCTGCGGGCCCCGTGCGCGCTGTTGGCGGCGGCTGCGGGGGAGCAGCCGAGGAGCTGTCCCTGGTGCTGACGCTCATCCGCGGTCCCCCGCGGCTGCACCCATAGGCAAGGTCTGGGGACCCACATTTCAGTGCGCGCCCAGCGGGGTTCTCGCTGATCTCCACCAATCTGTGTCTGTCTCCCTGATGTTTGGTTTCAGTGGCGATGGGATTTGCCTGGCTGTGGACAGCGCAACCTTGGAGCAGGTCCCTGGTCCTTCTGTTTCTGGGTTAACTGGGAGCAGGGCCTTTAAGGCTGATCTAAAAATGAAAGGTAAAGATGATAGACATAACACACCCTAAGTGCTTGATAAATGCTCACCTTTGCTCTTATTTGTTTCCATTCTATGGGTCGGTCTCATGTAGCCCTGGAGGGCACTGCATATTCTCGGTACTGGGCTAGTTGGTGACTGGGGCCTGTGACCGATTCAGGTTTCCAGCTATTGGGGAGGAAGCAAATCTCTGCTACGTTACCCCCAAGTGCAGCATTAGGCCAGTAGTTGGAAGATAAGGCAAGACAGGTTTGAGCTGGACATGAAAAACTTTCTGACCTTTCCTCTTGAGAAATATGGCCCCATCTCTGAAGATACTCAGGAGTGCACTGTGTCTGCAGACCCGACCTGAGGGGCATATATATCAAGCAAGGCTTTGAGTTAGAATACACAACACTCTGAGAAACCTTCCTGGAATACTAGGAGTGCCCTATGAATGCCTGACTGTGCTGCGATTGACCTGGCGCTCTGTAAGAGGCGCTGTCCTGGTGGGAAGGGCATATGCCTGCCCATCCTGAGGGGCCAGGGAACTGGTGGAATCTCCTTCCCCTTTGCCCGCTAGTGGGACATAAGAGAACCAGCAACTCATTCCAAGATGGCCACAGGGCCAAGGAAGCAGGTGCTTCAGCCAGACACCTGCACGCTCCCTCCTGCCAGCTTCCCTGCTGGATCCCTCCTAAGAGTTGTCACTGAGCTCCCCAGTGATACTCAAATTCTTGGTGCTTGACAGCTTCCTTACAACAGACTTAGAACATCCTTCATCCCACTTAAGTACCGGGAAGAGCTGACCCCTGCCTTTAAGTATCTTCACCCCTTGCAAGATGGGTAATTAATTGTCACCTGCCTCATTTCTCCAGGGACTGGTGGCTGCGTTTGATTCATTAATTAACTGTGCCCAGAGCCTGCTTGCAGAGGCTCTTATCTCACAGTAAACACCATTCGTTATGTGCCCAGTGCATTCCAGATGCAGTGCTAAACACTCGCACACATTGTCTCATTTAGGCGGCTCAGCGATGGCCAGGGAGATCCAACCAGAACCCAGTTTGCAAGTGAGAAGGAACAACGGGGTCTTTGGCGGCAGACCAGAGCTGGGACTCCTCAGCCTGTTTGTAGGTCTCCTACACTTGTCAACAGTCCCACTCAGAGACAGGACAATGGACTCCACAGAGAGGATTTTATATAAGGGGAGGGTAGAGGACCCTGGAGAACACCAAGAAGAAAGCACAGACTAGGCAGCCAGTCAGCTCCTGCAACCTGTTTTTCACTGTCTCAATCAGGACTTCTTGGCTTTAGGTGGTTGTCTCAGATCCTTAGATGCCGTCAAATGTGTGCCAAGAATTTCTAAAAGAGCCTCACCACCAAACCATGCCTCTGCTCACCAGTTCACCCACACTTCCACTTCTTCACATGCCTACATCCACCCCGGTGAGTGTGGTAGCCATGGTCTAGCAGCCAAGCACCCAGGAAGTGGCTTGGCCTTTTAACTCTGGGCTCCAGGTTACTACTTCCCATGCAGAGCAGAGAGGTGCATCTTCAGAACTTGTGGTAGTGTGACTTTATTTAAGTGCTATCCATCTCATTTAAACCATGAATAACTTCAATGACCCACAGCATGCACAGTAGACACCTTGTGTGTGAGGGTGTGTACACATGTGTACTAGTGTGCCCATGCATGTAGAGGTCAAAGGTCAACAATGATTATCTTCCTCTGTCACTCTCATTGAACTTAGAATTTACCATTTCACCTAGACTGAATGGTCAGTGAGTACCCAGGATCCTCCCATCTCCACTTTTCCCCAAAGCTGGGGTTACAGACACATGCTACCACACCCAGCTTTTGGTGGGTTTTGGGAAGCAACACTCAGCTCCTCATGCTTGCACAAGTGTCATTATCTGCAGAGCCATCCCTAAAGCCTTTGTTACCTTCACTTCAAAATGTTAACAGAGAGGTGAAGTGACTTTCCCAAAGTCACACAGCCAACAGAGAAATGCACAGGGCAGATTTCATTTGGATTGTGATATAACGGTCACCACCCAACTAGCATTTTGTGTATGAAAGCATGCCTTGATTTTATTTCTTAAACTCGTTTCTAAAATTAGAAAAGGGAGGACTACGGAGGAGCCTCTGAGGTGACTTCATAGAAACAACATACCGTCAAGTATCCTAAAACAGCAAGTTCTGGTACAAAAAAAGAAGTCTAGCCCCACTCAGTTCTTAAGACTGGGAGCATTCTGGGAGGATGGGAGCCATCCCACTACAACAGGCTTTCCAGTTGCATGGCAACTGTTGTCCCATCCCAGGCATGTTTCCACAACATACAGTTTAGGGAACGGAACCCAAACCCAACAGATGGTGGAGGTGTTGAAAACTGTCCATCAGGCAGCAACGTGGGGGGCAGTTTGCAAGGCTTGCTTTCCAGGCTGGGCAAATGCGGCTTTAGTGGGAGCAGCCTTTATGCTAGGGAAATAGGACCTTTGAGTGGGCTGATAGACGAGCATCTTCAGCGCTGATGGCTGATAACATCTTTATCAGTGGCAGGGAGACCAAATGTTTCTCTCCAGTGCTCTGCAAATATCCAAGCCCGTGGTGTACTCTCTGATGGGGTGTGGGAGAAAATGACTCGTGACTTATAAAGGATGATGAGCACCTGGCCATACTTACACACCCCCAATCACCGTGGGTTAATATCTTCAATACAACAGGGTCTACAGCCTCTAAAGAGCCGATTTCTATGTGTATCTGTGAAAGAGTTTATAGACTGGGCTAACTGTGATTGGAAAACACACTCTGGGTATGAGAATACCATTCTGTGGGCTAGAATCCTGGGATGAATAAAAGGGAGGAACGAGCCGAGCACCAGCAATTCATTCTTTTTTTTTTCTTTTTTTTTTTTTTTTTTTTGGTTTTTTGAGACAGGGTTTCTCTGTAGCATTGGAGCCTGTCCTGGAACTAGCTCTTGTATATCAGGCTGGCCTCGAACTCACAGAGATCTGCCTGCCTCTGCCTCCCGAGTGCTGGGATTAAAGGCATGTGCCACCACCGCCCGGCTACCAACATTCATTCTCCTCTGCTTCCTGGACACAGATGCACTGTGACTAGCTGGCTCAGGCTTCGGCCACCATGCCTTCTCCACCATGATGGGATGTGCCACCAAACTGTAAACCCACATGAGCACTCCCATCCATCAGGAGTCTTGTCACAGCAGGAATAAAAAGTCACTAATGCAGTCACCTACGTGTTGTGCAACGGGCACTAGGTCCTCTGGCTCGATGGGCATGCGCCCAGCTTCAGCTCCTGACTGGGAGCCTCATTCTGCAGCGTGGAAGGAATGAAGTACTCCTGGAGGAAGGCGGCTTCTGCCAGGACCTGCAGGGCCAGGGCCAGGAACAATTTCCAAGTCTCTTTCGGGGAACCTTTGGAAGGAGGAAGCTTGAAACTCCAGAAATATACTGAAGGCTGGTGGGGACCCTTTCTGTCCTGGACACCTGGGAGATTTTGGGAAAGGTGCTAGCTGGTTGGCAAGTATAAAAGTTTCTACTGTTGAACATCACCTTGCTCTCTCAGGCTGCAGGCATGCAGGCTCAGAAGTTGATTTAACATGTCAGGTGGTAGCACCATGTGTCTACCCAACTCCAAGTGATCCTCTGAGGTCAAGACCACCCAGACAATGACTGAATTAAATATAATCAGAGGCTCAGACACTATCAGGCAGCTGTGATTATTTTGTGTTGTAAGACAGAGTCACCCTCATGTCTCAGATCAGGACCTGTTAGACTGGGCAGCTTTGAGGCACAGCCAGGAAAATGAACGTGTTCGAGAGAGCAAGAGGATTAGACAAGTGTGCAAGAGAAGGGAGACTGTGAGTGGGCGGGGTGCACACAGGGATGTGAAGCCCACGGGGATGGGGGTGAGTCTGTCATAGTTCCCAACAGAAGCCTCGTCTCTTTGGAAAGCACTTGCGGTGGCTTCTAATTGCTGCCACATCCTAAAACATTGTGACAGAGCTCAATGTTCTCATTCTTGAGAGATCATGGAGGATGATGGATGAGGAGGTAGTGCATGGGGCTCAGTCCTGAACCTCTTGGGGTTCCTTGTGTGAGTCACAGGCTGGGAAATCTTGATGGCAGGGGAAGCCAGAATCAGGGGGTTTATTGTCCTGGAACCTTCATTGGCTCTCAGGACATTTCACTCTACAGAAGCCTTAACGGGAGGGGTCCTGACCAGTCCTTCATTTCCCCTGGGCAACTGGCCCCAGCAACCCAGATGGAGCATTCGAGCTTCATCCATTAGTTGGCCATACACTCTGGATATGGTGAGAGCAAAGGAAGAGCCTTTATGTTCTGGGAGCTCAGAGTTGAGCGATGCCCCAAAGTGAGGTCCTTGAAGTGCTTATTGGCAGCTGGGCATCTTTCCTAGGCTGTTGCATCTCTGAAATATGTTGACAGCGGCAAGTGGAGAACTGGTCTTTCCTTTGACAATGTCACAGCAAGGAACCTGTGACAACAGCCAGGTCCTGGGTCTCTGAAGTCCTTGCTGGTGAGATCTTGAGCTCAGAGTGGCACCCTCCATCTCTTATAACTTAAAAAAAAAACATAAAAATGAGAGACTGACTCTGATTTATGTGAACCTCAAGTTAAAGCGCCCCCTTGCATCTTTCTGCTTCTCTCCGTGCTGCTTTGTGAGACGGTGCACACTGGGGCTTAATAAAAGCGTGACACAGAATCTCTGCCGGGATTGACACATGCAAATACGGCGACATGACAATAGACTGGCAAGACAGATTGAAGCCTGTTTGCTCCTCCGGAAGACGAAAGACGGAGTCTTTCTCCTGGGCTGGAGTCTGCAGGCAAAGCACTCACCACCAGCTTTGCCCGTCTAGGACCTACCCCACCCTTCCCCCACCCAGACCCAGGACAGGTCTCGGCACAGGGAATGAAAACTTGGACTTATTCTTTGCTCTCCTGTCAGAATTGATTGCTATACCAGCCTGACACCTGCTGACAATCTGGATGGGGGTGACAGGAGGCGGCATGCGGGGAAGGAGGAGGAGGCAGAGGAGAGGAACAGTAGGATGGAGCTGGGGAGCAAAAAGAAGCATGGCAGATGAAGCATGAGAGATGGATGCAGGAGGGAACCCCAAATCCCACGACTGTCTGGGGTTATGGGTTGAAAGGGTGCAGGTGTGATTTGCTAAGCTCTGACTTTAGGGACTGTCCCAGTGCCCCATCCAGGTGGCCTGAGGTAGCAGGAAGGAAATCTCTGTGCCCTAAACATGATCCCTTGTGACCCACCCTAAAGCCTGAGGACAGACAGTGTACCAGCTTTCCTCTTCCATCTCTCTACCCCGTGTCTGTGAGTTTTATCACACCCTAAGGCTTCCTGGGATGTCATTCCCAGCCTCTGCCCTGGATGGCAGAACAGTGAGAACAAAACTCTGCCTCTTGCATCCTGATGGCTGTGTGGTCATTGGCTGAATGAACGGTAAACCTTCACAGGAGAAAGCCCTGTCCCGAGACTCTGCAGTGTCGTGAGCCCTGTCTCCAACAAGCACCGTTGGCTCTAGATTTCAGACATCCAGACAAGCTGTGGCAAGCAGCAGATGTTCCCCCTGGCCATTCAGAGACCACCAGCTGTGGAGATGCTTCATGTGGGATTGGCAAGGGACAGGTGACAGGCTGGGCATAGAGGCAGCATAGCAGGCAGCCTGGCAGTGCCAGCTGACAGATCCGCCTGGCTCCACGGGTTCAGGACTGGGGTTACAAATGTACACCATCACACCTGGCCCTTGTGTGGTGGCCGGAGTTCAAACTCGGGTCCTCATGCTTGTTCAGCGGACACTTTATCCACCAAGGCATCTCCCCAGCCGCCACGCTGCACTTTCTAAAGTTACCTTTTCTACAGTTGCTGGCTTCACTCTATTTGGGCTGGATGTCTGAAGACAAGGGTCCACTGCAGACTGGCTCACACATTCATTGAATGCCAACTATGTGCATGTACACTGTCGGGCACTAGGAAGCAGACTAAGCAGGATGGTCTGCCTTGCTCTCTCAGGAGCCCTTGTCTTCTAAGCTCAAGGCGAGACTCAGGCATGCACTCAGAGTAAGTCCGCCAGTAGCTGCAGGACAAAGTCCCTCCTGCTCTGAGTCAGGTATTGGATGACTCAAACTTGCAGGGGGAAAGAGTGGGACTCCGACCCACCTCTTTCTCACTAGGGCCTTTTCAATTAGGCCTAGTTTAGACCTCAGTTTGCCGACAAGCAGCCTGGAACTACAATCATCTTTTTTTCTAGGTTGGGGGTAGGGTGACTTGCTGGCTCACTGGGCTTGACCAGCACAGGCGCTCTGCTGACTAAACAAAAGGAAGAGAGACCCATAGTAAGGGTCCACAGGCATCCTTGCTTTCCCTTCTGGGATCTGTTTTCTCCGACCAGTGGTGGCTCTGTATCCTCAATCTTGTGGCCTCATGCTAAGGAGTTCAGTGATGGGGATGGGGGTGGAGCAAGAAGATAGCCTTGTTGCCTCTCATAAAAGTAGGAGCATAGAAGACTCAAAACGCTCAGGCTGGCCTTCTCGGCCCCTGGCTTCATCACTACTGTCTTGTGGGCTCCAAACACCTAGGGGTTGTCCCTCCTCCGCAGGGCTGAAGAAGGCTTTGCATTCTTTCCCTTGGCAACGCTCTGGTTCCTGGGAGGCTGGGGGTGGGGAGCTGCAAACAGCAAAGCCCTGGAACACCTGCATGCAGAGTCCCACAGCACCAGCATGCAGATCCCAGGAATACCCGCATGCAGAGCCCTGCAGCACCAGCATGCAGATACCAGGAGCACCTACATGCAGAGCCCTGCAGCACCAGCATTCAGATCCAGGAACACCTGCATGCAGAGCCCTGCAGCACCAGCATTCAGATCCAGGAACACCTGCATGCAGAGCGCTGCAGCACCAGCATTCAGATCCAGGAACACCTGCATGCAGAGCCCTACAGCACCAGCATTCAGATCCAGGAACACCTGCATGCAGAGTCCTGCAGCACCAGCATGCAGATCCCAGGAATACCCGCATGCAGAGCCCTGCAGCACCAGCATGCAGATCCAGGAGCACCTGCATGCAGAGCCCTGCAGCACCAGCATGCAGATCCCAGTAGCACCTGCATGCAGAGCCCTGCAGCACCAGCATGCAGATCCCAGTAGCACCTGCATGCAGAGCCCTGCAGCACCAGCATGCAGATCCCAGTAGCACCTGCATGCAGAGCCCTGCAGCACCAGCATGCAGATCCCAGTAGCACCTGCATGCAG